>VOPJ01005498.1:143570-264442 GCA_014673585.1 Semibalanus balanoides
GGACCCAGCTGTCCTTTCTAGTCCTATATATCTATGGGATTGTCACACGCGCGTCACAATCAGCCAAAGCTTAACAATCAGCCAAAGTAGTGTTAAAGTACTGCAAAATATAGCAATAGACATATAATTCACTGCTTTGCCAGAACACAAAAAGTATGCATCACAATGCTTTGTAACTAATAAGAAATGTAGAAGTGGTCTAAACCTACCACCAGGCCACCAAAAATACGATTTTAGCAACCTACATGAGCCGGCAGACGAGCAGAAAACCGAAAACCTATGACGTCATTTGCCGGCCTCAGCCTTGTCATATAGCCCTCCCTATGGCCGAGAACTTTAAGAAGTCGTCACCCCCTGGTGCTTACGATCCTGGCGCATGTATGAGAGTCAGCCGGATTATAAATAACAGAACTTTGAAAGCAATTTCTATTTCTTCCTAGGGAAGCTGAAATACTCAATTTGATCTAGACCTCTCCTGGTAAGCTGAGATTCTATCAAAATGATCTTATTTTATGCTAGGAAGTGAAATGCGTTGGGCTCTCAGGGTCAGCAGGCTGCATTCGAAAGTAAACTGAAACATTGTTGAAACATTGTTTGAACTGAAACACTGTTGGTGTACCTTTGTTGACTTCAATTTTATCCTTTGAGTACTGTTGATGCTAGTGGGAACAGACACTGATCAAATTAATGGGCTATTTCAATCAGGTGCGGGCCCCTCCGGGGGATCGCACCCAAACAGAATGTCAGGATGGCTGCAGTACTGTGTATCGTGCTCAAAGGTGGCAGATGACAGTGTCAATTTGGCTGTGACAAACTGTGAACGCTGGGTATGTAACAACAGTGATGGCTCCGGTTGCCCAGCAGATGTTGGATGCTATAAATGCCTATGATGGTAGCGGCATCAGCTTCATATGCATAAAGTGTAGGATCTCAAGACAGAACTCCCCCACCAAGGCCTCTCAGTCTCAGATGATGGAGCTTATTGGACAAATGTTTCAGCAAATGCAGGGTATCTGTGGCACACTGCAAGGGCTTACTGAAAAAGTAACTATTTTGGGCTTGTCAACCTAAACCCCAAGCAGAGCCTGCCTCGGCCATCCTGCATCCCCCCACACCCCAGACACCCACTCAACCTGCTCAGGAGTACAGGGCCATCATCCGAGATGAGGTAAAGGAGATGAGAGAGCGAGAAAAGCGTCGTCAGTCAATCATAGTGAAGGGCTCAAAGCCAAACTAGTGCAGAAGCTTGCCTTCCAAGTTTGGGTCAATGACTGGAGAAGTTAATGGGAGTTCTGAAGTTGGCCTGTCTGACATTGCTGCTATCCCCAACCATGCCAATGTATTTCGTGCAAAGGTGCAACATGATGAACATCGCAAGCTTGTCTTGGAGAAGGCTAAAAACCTAAAAGACACTGGCTTCCATTCTGTGTACATTTCCCGTGATCTGACCTATGCCCAAAGAACTGAACTTTTCAACCGTCGTAAGTCCCGTAGGACCGAGCAGGGGGATGTACCATCACAGCCAAATACTGTTGATATCGGAGGGGCAACTGCCCCACCCATCCTACCAACTCCTATCAACAGCATGCCCACAGTCCCCACCACTCAGGGAAACTAGTACGGTCACCTGTCAATGGTCAATGCAGCTACAAACAGTCTACAGTTTCAAATTTGTTCATTCTTAAATATCAATGACTTTCCTCCAAGCTCAGTCTTCTCATGCATAGTGTTCAGTTATACCATTGGGATCTTATCTGTATCTCAGAGTCTCATTTGCTTGCATATCTTAAAAACTCTTATGTTGATATACCTGGATATACTCTCCACCGACATGATGCCTTAGGATCTGTAGCCAAGCATGGTGTTTGCTGTTATGTGAAAAAGGAGCTGTTGGTGACAATGTGGCCTCTTCCTATTCAAATGTTTCTCCATCCACCCTAGCCACTTTTGATGTTTATGTTTGCATTGTATACAGGGCCCCATCTAACTCTCCTGAGGGAAATGCAGCCTTGGCCAACTTCATTGCTGAGTTTTGCTTGGGTAGGGAAGTAATTCTGTTGGGAGATTTTAACTTGCCTACCATTGATTGGACTAAATGTGACCCAACAGCTCGAGGTTCCCCCACAGAGCGAATGTTCCTTGAGGTTTCAGCAGTTCCCTGGTCCAATCAGTGGGTAACAGTGAGCCAACTTTTGCCAAGGTCTGGAAACATTTTAGATTTGATCCTTACATTAAGCAGATTGAACCGGAATGTAAATGTGTTTGGATCTTTACCTGGATGTGATCACTGTCCCCACAACATTTGAAATATATATTCTCTGGCCTGACCACTGCAGAAACAGACACCCAATAAACCTCAAAGGTCCTGGTTCAGAGGAAACTACGATGCAATATCCAGAAGATTGGCAGAGGTTGGACTGGAACTGGAATTTGCTTTATCTTAATACCGAATCATCATTCAATGTTTTCACAAGTTGTCTTGCCCACTAGTTACATGAGTTATCCTCTCAACCAAAGTGAATAGAAATGGGTCCAGAGACTACCTGGGCTACAGAAGACCTCGCTAGGTCTTTTGGAATTCATAGTCGTCCAGGATGCTTGGAAAACCTACCAAAGGCAGTGAAACCGCCTTGGTAGGACATGCCCCTGAAGGCCCTCTGCTACAATACTCTTGGTTTTACTGTTCTGAATCGCCAACTCAGGAACTTCTCTGTAAGAGACCAGGCAGCATACGAAGCCAACTGATTGACACTTGCAAAGATACAATCCAAGCTTCTACACTCGCACATTAGGAGGAAAAAGGTAGGCTGCCCCATCGAGTAGGTCCTCTCAAAGCATAGCTCAGTGTCAGCTAATAGACGATCCTCAGGTCATGGCAGACAAATTTGTAAGAATCCTTTGCCTCAGTTTTTCACGACAGGATGCTCTGCCCACCAAGCACCATACCAACGTTTTGATGGCTCGCTAGATGATGTCTCCTTTTCTGTTAACGATGTCCTCAAGGTTTTGTCCCATTTAGATGGTAATTCTGCCTGTGGCCCAGATGGGATTCACCCCCTTCTCCTCAAGAAGTGTGCTGCCCAGTTGGCATACCCCATTGGCATCTGATCTTTAGTAAAAACACTTACAGTAGGTAGATTGCCAGATGCATGGAAAACTCTTTGGTCACCCATCTTTAAAAAGGGACATAGGTATGAATCCCTTAACTATAGACCGATTATTGTTAACCTCACTGTTCTGGCAAATGCATGGAAAGGATAATCTGCGAACATATTTTCTGCATACTTGGAAACTCAATTGTCTGTTTGTCATCTCATCAGTTTGGCTTCGCCCTAGAAGGTCTACTCAAGACCACCTGTTTGCTGACATATGAATTTGTTTTCTAAGCAATTGGATGACGGGCCACACACAGATTCCATTTGTTTTGACTTTAGTAAGGCTTTTGAAGTTGTTGTTCATGGATCCTCATTGACAGCTTAAATGTTCTTGTATCCAGGGATCTGTTCTCCGGTGGATCTCTGAGTTCCTTATGGTAGATCCATGAAATGTTTGTTTAGGGCATACCAGCCATCCCAGAGATGTGGTTAGTGGGGTTCCCCAGGGCTCTGTCTTGGGTCCTATGCTTTTTCTGATCTATATTAATAGTGTAGCAGCAGAACTTACCTGTAAATACAAGGTTTTTGCCGACGACCTGAGGATATATGCATGTGTTGAACATCGCCAGAAATCGTCAACAATCTCGACCCATTCTGCCCAGCATGATATTGATGTTATGTGTGCTACAGCACTTTCATGGGGCCTTAAGATAAATGTGAAGAATTGCGCTGTCCTAACGCTTTTCCAGACAATGCTGACCAAAACTTTCCCAACTTACACCTTAAGGACTAAGCATTCGCCAATGTTGACTTTGCTGTTGACTCTTGGAGTCACAGTCGATACGCCTCACTTAAGTTCCATATCATTTGGTCATTAGTTAATAAAGCCAGCGACTTTCAAACCAGAGCCTGCTGAATGTCCACAGTTTGTCGTTCCAGGGAATCATGATGTTTATTTTGACAACACACTATTCGGCCCTCTATTAGAATACTGTTCCTGTCTTTGGAGTACTGGTTATGCTGGTGACTTTACGCCTGCTAGAAAATGCTTGCAACGGCGGTGAACTGAGCAAATTGAGGGTCTTGGAGCCTTAAAGTTAGCTGAACGCGACTACAAACTCTTCAACTACTCCATCCAGGAAGGCTTGTCTGCAGAGCTGACCTAATCCTATATCTGGAATTTTGAATGGTATTTCCTGCATCCCCACTGGAGATATTAATTCAGTTCCTCAGGATACCCGTACGCAGAGGCCATCGGTCTCAAAACTTTTCTGCCCTTCAGTAGACACGTATGTTAGAAAGACGTTTTCTTCTCTGTGAGACATAATTCATACTTGAATCTTCTTTCCAGCACTTGCAGTGTGTGCCCCTTGTCATTGTACATTTAAGCAGTATGTTAGATTATACACATCAAACGACATTGCTGTATGCCTTTGTTGAAATAAGCGAGTAGTATGATAAATTTTTTCAGTCGAAGTATGTATTGCAATTCGATTAGTCACCGCTTTGTGTTTCGATATGTTTAGATGTTTGCTCGTTTGTTTATGTGCTCACTAAATTGACAAACTGCTAGCTTTTATTTAATCTATCAAGCCTTGTTATTGAATGTTCTTTTGGGAAGATGCACAATTCCAGTCATGTTTTAAATGTAGATGTCCAAGCCGATCTGTTAGCAGGACTGCGCATCTTTTTGTTTTTTGGGTTTCCTCATTTTCCTCTGGCCAATATCCTCAATAGTCCAAATTCTGATGCAAAATTTCATGATGGATCAACCAGGTAAGAAGAACCAGGTTAAGATAATCCGATTGGACGTCCCCGCCTTAGTTATTAGTTTAAGTCTGCTATTCCATCAGACGTCCTGCCTTAGTTATTATTTAATCTCTATAATTTACCCACCATTTGATACAGAATGTCACATTTTGTAAGTTCAGATGTCTCCAAAACATTTTGCACTATAACTAATCTTATCTTGAATCACTAATATCTTACCACTTCATTTTGCCGCCAGTCGCCAAACTTTGATTACTCAACAGCTGATTGTCTGTAGAGCTGCGGCATTGAGCACCTCAGAGTAGCGCAACCTGGGCGAAAAATCCTCAAACAATTTTCATCAAAGCAAATGTGTCATTTTTTAGGTGGCCAAAGGACGCAAAGGAGGCATCATACCCAACCCCTTGTGAAGCTGGAGGCCGTGTATCGCCCAACCTCCATAAAGGTTTGGTCAGGTTGGTTATGACATTGAAACTGCAGCTCTAGTCCTATGACATGACATACATGGTGGCGCATGGTGCTATTCTCTGACCGTGATGACGGATCCACTCCGGGAAGAAATTGTAATGTGAGGGTACATAATAGTGTCTGGAAACATGAAAAATGTCCAAATAGTTAACTTAGTGATGAAGTAGGTACATAAGTATTGAAACATCTTGAAATGCCATGAGACGTTTGAGCGTTTTTACCCAATATGTGATTTATATATCCCATGCCATTTTGGAACATCAACATAGATCTTTTTAGTCTTTGCCTTATATATCTGATGAGCACCAGGGTCCCTTTCATGATCACCTGCAGTTTGGCGGTTTCCAGCGGGCTCTAGCCCTGCCCCTTTTATCATGCATCACAACAGGTAGGCGTCTCTTGAACACCGAATGCAGCACGCACCACTTTGTGACATTCCATCCTGCGGTTTGGTGGTTGCTTTGTGTCAACTGCCAAAACCGTCGCCAACTGCAGCCATGTGAAGTCATGCATTTCACCCATCCCCACTTTTAGTTTAGGTTTAGGCTTAGTTAATGGGCTAAATTAGACATAGTCTATTTGAGTGCCCATATCCAGAAAGTTCAGGGGGGGGGGGGGATCAAGGAGGCGTTGTGTCATGTCTGGCTTTGAAGTTGTCCAACTTGGCCTTGAACTGGTTGACAGTTTCTGCAGCGATAACTTCCTCTGGCAGTCTGTTCCACTGATCAACCACCCTTCTACTGAAAAATTTACTTCTTTGAACTCTGTTCGATCTTGGTTTGATAAGCTTCAGGTGATGTCCTCTTGTTCTTGTGTTTGTATCTATTTCAAAGAACTGATCTCGATTTACCTTGAGCTTCCCAGTGATGATTTTATATGTTTCGATTAGATCTCCCCTTTTGGCCCTGTCTTCTATTTTGATGATCTTCAGCTTATTTAATCTTTCTTCATATGGCAAATTCTTGAGATTTTTAACAAGCTTACTTGCTCTACGCTGTACCCTTTCAAGTGCATGGAAATCTTGTCTTCATTATATGGACGGCAGCTTTGCCAGAAAGGTTATCTAGATGTAGGCCTTACTAAGTGGTATATAAGAGCACGGCGGATCCAGAAATGTTATTTTTGACAGTTTGGGGGCAAATCCCAAAAAATTACCGCATAATTCTGAAACTCATCGATTTCGCTATGTATGCATCAAACTGATTTAAAACAAACTTTCTCTAGTAAAAGTTGCTTAGTTTTACGACAAACTCAGGAAATGTGTCAAATTTTGCGTCCGTTTGGGTGGTGGGGGGGGCATGGCCCCTGTGGCCCCCCTGATCCGCCCTGTTAAGAAGCCGGAAGTTGTCTTCAGTGAGCTATTTGAAGCACGCTCCTCAACAGCCTGAGAGCAGACATTGCCTTATTTGCTGCCTTATTGACAATGCAGGAGTGGTTTAGAATTGGTTATGGTTTATTTCCAAGATCTTTTTCTTCCGAGGTATCGTATAGAACTGAAGGATTTCCTGATTCCACTCCCATTGTATAACTTCTCTTGCTATTAGATGCTCCACAGTGCAATACTTTACATTTTGATGCATTAAACTTAAGCATCCATTTGCTTGCCCAATTATCCAAATTTGTGAGATCTCTCTGTAGCTCTTCGCAGTCATGGTTATTAACAATTGCTCTGTAAATCTTTGTGTCGTCAGCGAACATATTTGTGCTGCTCTTCACGACGGTTGGCAAATCGTTCACGTAGATAAAAAAGAATGGGTCCCAGCACGGATCCGGGTGGGCGCAAATTGACCTTAGCTGTCGGCGCGCCCGAAAACCCCAATAAACAAACAAACCAGCACGGATCCCTGAGGGACTCCACTGACAACATCCCCCAGTCTGAATGGTCACATCCAACGGTCACCTGTTGCTTCCTTTCTGTCAAAAAAGGTTCAAGCCATCCTAGGAGGTTTCCTTGTATGCCGTAGCCATGTAGCTTCTTGATGAGCCTTTTGTGTGGGACGGTATCGAATGCCTTGCTGAAGTCTAAAAGTATATGATGTCGAGTCCGCACCTCGGTCCAGAATGTCGTCCAGTTTTCTAATGATTCTAAAAGGTTGGTGAGACATGATTTATTGTGAGTGAATCCATGTTGACATGGTGACATCAGATTGTTTTCTTCCAGGTGTCTTGCTATCTTCTTGCGGATTAACCTTTCTACAACTTTACATGCTTGACTTGTAATACTAACTGGTCTGAGTTGCTTACATCTTTTCCTGGCTCCCTTCTTGTGGATGGTGAGTAAATTCTTGCTAGCTTCCAGTCAGTGGGCAAGCTTCTGTTGTCATAGTCTTGTTGAAATACAATTTGCAATGGATAGGGCAAGCTGGATCGGCACAGTCTCTAGACACTACTGCAATTCCATCAGGTCCTGTTGACTTGTCTGTGTTAAGCTGATAGCTCTTTGTGATATCTTCAATTGTAAAGTCTGCATCCGTTAGTGGGTTTCTGCCCTCCAGCTTATTTGGGAAGTCTGCGATGGGGTTGTGTCCTTCCTTTACGAACACAGATTTGAAGAATTATTGTAATGTATCCGCTGTTGCTTTGTCTGAATCTGTTAGCTTTCCTGCTGTTGTCACAAGGTTCCCAACGGTTACATTTACTTTCTGTTGGTTTCTTACATACCGATATAGCTTCTTTGGTTCAAGTTTTATTTTCTTCACTAGGTTGTCTTCATAGTTCTGNCTGCGGACCATTTGACCCTTGTCTTTCTTAGGTCTTGAGAACCAAATCCCATATAAGTACAACATGATCGCTTTTTCCAAGAGGATCTTGGTTGCTTAGATCTTCTACTTCGGCTTCCTCTTTTGTGAATATTAAATCCAATGTTGAAGGGTTACAAGTATTCCTGTAACGGGTTGGGAACAGAACATGTTGATACAAACAATTATCATGTATAGAGTGGAAGAACTTGTCAGGTGCTGACTCGTCAGAAGCTGCAACTGTCCCATCTTGCCAATCGATTTGGTTATAGTTAAAATCCCCCATGAGCAGAAGTGAGGTAGCTTGTATCTTATTTGCATTTTCTATCATATCAATTAGTTTTTCATTATTGGCATCCAAACTACTTGGTGACCGGTAACACACTCCCACCAGTACTTTCTCACGAGACCCACAAGGACTAACCATACACAAAACAGAGTCTTCAAAACCAAATGCGTTAAGTTTGTTACATTCTTGAATTGCAAGACTATCGTGAATCAATAGCATAACCCCTCCACCTGTACGCTCATTCGCCCTATGTTTGTGCACATTCTTTCCCTTTTTCCAAAAGCCCTTGGTGCAGTTTTCTTTGTTTCTCTCGCACCGCTGGTGGAAGGTCCTTTTTCATTTTCATGTAGATGTTGACAAACCCTACATCTTTCAGTTTAAACCTTTCCTTACAGAGCTGTTCCACATGCTCTTTACTTTGAAGGGTTTACAAGCATGAGTCTAGGCCTAGCATCCGGTCCATCCCCTTTTCTCCCCAGTCTGATTGCTCGCTCAACTAGTTACGAACCTCACCGAAAGAGGCGCTGAAGATGGTTTTGCAAATTTATCAGAAATGCATCGGTGCAAACAAAAAACGAGTATTGCATTTTTAGGACGACACAGCTTGTGACCAGGATGCAAAATTCGAAACGATTCGACACACTGGATCATGGTATTTAATTTAGGAGATGCGATAAAAGTCGTTTATCCCTGAGATACGCTCCGCAAGTCAACAACCTCATGGTGTACCACGTCTACCTCTCCCTTTAATGTAAGTGACAAATGTTACTTTGCTTTCTTCATGAAGTATCTCTCCTCGTTCGGCGCATCACACGCATCCTCGGCAATCAATGCTAAAATCCGGAGTCACTGCTGCCGCCGGCACTTCCCCCGTGGAGGTTGCGAAACTTTGTGCATTACAAAACTGAGTTATACTTTCTGCGACTCTAGGATATACCTAGGATTATTTAAATATAATACATAATTCCAAGTAAATAAGTATCGTACCACGCTAAATATACCCTCTTATCATTGGTGATGTTCAGAGTATAAACTCATTTGTGAACAAAGTTTGCATCTCAACTGATGTTTACTTNTTTATTTTTATATTTGAAAAAATAATCAATATTTGACTTGTGCATCCCTATTGACTTCTCCACACATTTAAAACTAAATAAATTAATGTTACGTTCTTCAATTTTTACTGGGTACAGTACCCAGTCAATTTTGGGCCTTTTAATTTTACTGGGTGCAGTGTACCCAGTGTACCCAGTGGTCGTTACGCGGCCCATGCCCATGGACCACCGCGACAACTCAGGGTGCGACATTTAAACTCTTCTTTAAAAACACCATGTCACCAGCCTACAAGACGGATGAGAAAGTGCTCCGTACTATCGTAAAAAGACATTTCAAACCAACTGACCCTAGTGATGACATTTTATTCGACGACAATATTTAGCAATGTTAGCGTCTGCAGCCATTTACGTTTGTCTTTATCGTAAGTTAGCTATTAACCAGAAAATACATATTTTGAGTGGATATTGGTCAACAAAGACGGCGCTATCCGGCTGTATAAATTTGCCGGTCAAGTTTATCCTCGCTTTGGGTGTTACGGTGGTGTGAACTGTGAGGGATAAAGTTGTCGAAAAATACGAATTTACAACCTGAGCGCCTCAATATTAGTCGCACAGCTTTGTGTAACACACATAATTTGAAGACGGTACATGCACCTGTTAAGTGGCATTGGTTTCAGCCTCTTATGTCCAACAGTTTCCGAGCACCGAAATAAATCCTTCAAATATAAATTTTATCATAAAAGCTGTCACAACTTTGCACCTGGCACGCGCTCCGCTCTGAACGACATGCTATACGCCAGGCCAATCTGTTCTCTATCGAACCGTTTTTTTGCATGTCGCTGCGACCCTCGACTCCAGAGCTATCGGCCCGGGATCCACGCCGCGTTTTGCTATGTCTAGATTGACCGTTTCCTGCATGTTAAACCAATGGGCACCACTTGTGCGCGTGCCGCGGCCGACCCCTTTGACGAATCGGCACCAAATTCTGATACGATGGTGCGCCCCTGGCCCTGTCGGCGGACCTGTGTGCCGAATTTCGTGCACCCAGAAGCAGCCGTTTTTGAGCTATTTGCGTATATTTGTGGATGACGGATGGATGGACGGACGGACGGACGGACGAACGGACGGACGTTACGTAATTAATAAAGTATATATATATATATATTAGGGTGCATCAAATTACAAGGGGATTTTTCAAAGTGAATATTTTGATCTGTCCTGGGTCTGCCATTTAGTTCGAATGTGGTTGCAATGCATTCTGTGAAGTTCGAGAGGATTCCGTTGATATTTACAGGTCCAACACAGACGATGAAGTTGGGGTTAAAATAACGACGTTTGGTCCAGTTTCTCACCGTGGCTCCTGGCCTAGCGCTCATGGGCGTCAAGCGGGGGGAGGTGTCCCGCCCTTTTAAAGCCGGCAACTGTTCTCTTCAGGAGCATTTGCCGGATTTTTTTACAACATTAAAAACGCCCTATGGGCTTTTAGGCGTACTGCTTAGGAAAATCCCAAGTTCCTCACGACAAGAAGGGAGCAACGTTGTATCGATGTGGCCAAGCTGTGTTTTACCGAAATCAGCAGTCTGAGTTTGGCGAGGTCCGTCAGGCTGGTAGTTGGGGAGACGAGCGTTGGAAACTTAGGCGCAAAGCCGAAGCGCTGCTGAGGGGCACCCCGCCGGCAAATCGTCGGCTTGCAGTCTAGGATGGCGTTCGCCAGAGCGCTGCAGCTTCTTCGTCTTGCACCGTTGTGCCTGAGAGTGGCCAGTGGGGGAGCATCTCGCTTCGATCAATATATCAGAGGTGCTGCTCCAGCACTTTTGCTGACTTGTCGCTGCGAATGATACATTGGGATGAACTGTACGCGCAGCAGGTTGCCTGGTAGAGGTAGGTTCATTCAGGCGGCAATCAACAGTCTTGTTGCACGTCAGCCACGACAATCGCGTAGACGTGGTGGCGATGAAGTTTGCAACAACCCAACTTTCGGGTCTATTTGCCCGCGAGGTATGAGTGCCTGAGGGGAGAGCTGCGAATTTGCGTTTGCCCAGCATTGCCAGCTTCAAGAGTGCTGAGGCTAGCTTGGCCATACCACACTCGCCTTGTGCAGAGCCCCTGGTCTTATTGAAGGCGAGCTGGACGTCGGCGCGGCAACCGCGGGTGGGCCCTAGTACAGCAGAAGGAGCAGCACGAAACTCGTGGTAGTCGCCTCGCTTTGTGATTCCCAGCAGCTCGGTGTCGCACGACTACGTGTTCAGCTCGCATGTTGAAACAGTGAACTGGGCTCAAGCGGTCGTCGGGATTGTATCAGGATAGCAGAGCCCGCCTTACCCTCGTGCGACACAGCGTCCAGTTTCTCGCAGACTCACGAACAGTCCAACTCTGGCGAGAGGGAGTTCTCCACTTTCAGAGGCGTTGAACAGCGTGAGTGAGAGCACCTCGTCAATGTGGTTGCCGGCACTTCGGAACGGAGAGCAGCGTTTTTTTTTTTTTTTTTTTTTTTCCCCCCGGATTTAGCCTTAAGCCATTGGAATCTGCGAGGGGGCCGGGGAGGGGGCGAGGAAGGGGCCTGGGGCTTGACCCCCCATGGGACCCCCTCCACTCGAGGTAGGGGATTTGATCCGGGAAGCCTATCCCCGGAACCGCACCCGGGGAATCGAACCCGGCCCTGCGTGAAAGTCCCGAGGACCATACACGGAGCCTACCGGGGCTCCCCAGAGCAGCAGGTCGACCCAGTGCGACTGGATGGCAAATGCAGGCTACCGATGGAGATGACTGGTGTTGGGGCGGTGGTGTCGAAGGCCATGTTGACCACTTTTCAACTATTCTGTAGTAACTCACACGATCGCCCGAAGCGACAATTATTGGGCCACACATCTCGTCAGTGCTCTTTGGTATACACTGTCACCGAGAAGCTGCCTGTGTTGTGTAGTCCCTGACCACCACCGTAGATGCTGTTCCAGCTGATGAACATTACTGAGCGTCGACCGTCAACTTTCTGTCCTAGTGCAGCGTCAGGAGAGGCGGGGGTGCCAAGTATATTAGCAAACGAAAATATATTGTCCCCTAAAGTACCGGTATGGGAGTCCAAACTACAGGTGGAAAACAATGAAAACGGGCCAGTACATGAAAACTCGTTGAACATGCCTCCAGACAAAGGATTCTAAGTCAATACCTTGAGCGACTCCGTACTGAAAGTTTTTAGATGTGTAAATTGATATAAGATCAAGTACTGAATGTTTCATATTTCCACTCTATTTCATTTTTCATATATCGTGATTATTCGCCAGAAGGCATTTTTGCCCACCACCCCAGTCAATGCTGGGCTTAAGTGTCTTCTTCAAGCCTTGTGTTGGACCTGTAAAGCAATACCGATCGCTTCAATATTTTACACACGCTCTAATAATATCCAATCGAACACTTTTGGAAACCCAGACAGATCGTATCAATGAAAAAGTGTATTTTGATGCCCACCCTAATATATTAATAATTATATTATATTATATATATATATATATACTATATATATTATATATAACAGGTGCGTAGGAACTCATTTGAGTTGGGGGGGGGCAAAAGGCATTTTGAAGTCGATTCTTTTCCAATGCAACGTCCATAGGCGTAATGTAAAATAAAAATGTGGTGGGGGCGGGGGGGCAGTTGCCCCCTGCCCCCCCGGCTCCTACGCCTATGTATATAAAGGTATTCTTCAGTGGCTCCGAGTGGAGATAGGTGTCTTTTAGTAGAGTTTGATTTTCATTGGTCTGCAGTGCAGGAAATATGTTATCATTTGCACTCCTCTGTGATGCAAAGAATAAAATGTTTAATGCTCGTTTCAACGATAAAGTGAAATAATGTGTTATATTTGCATCCCTCTGAGATGCAAGATAAGGTCACGCGAGTTTCGACGAAAAATCGAGTACAGAACTGAACTCGACTGAATTAAACTCTACTTAGAAAGATATATAATTATTCATGTTTCCATCGTGGAAAGATAGGAAATATTTTCCGCGCCGTGTTCCTGACAAAACCTCGCTCCTTCGTCGCTGCGGGTTTTTCAGTCACACGCTTGGAAAATATATCCTTATCTTCCACTCGGAGCCATGAAGAATACTATATATCTTCCACTCGGAGCCATGAAGAATACTATATATCTTTTCCAAGCGTGTGACAGAAAAACCGAGCGACGAAGGAGCGAGGTTTTTCAGGAACACGCGCGGAAAAGATATCCTATCTTCCACGAGGGAAACATGAAGAATACTGTATCTTTCTAAGTAGAGGTTGATTGAGGCCATTAATTCGTAATCCTTTTTATTGCATTCATTTTTATAGTCAGCTCATTTTTGGTCCGTTCTGTAATAAACTTAGAAACAGCTGCTTACGTCATATATATTCCAGCGAACATCAGCGAACAGCAAACATCAAACACGTTGACAGAGTATTTTTGCCCCCTGTTTACATCCTCAACTCAACATCGGATATCAGTAATTCAGCGGCGACTGAACTGAATAGTTCTTCAAGGCCTCACCCAACGGGCGCGCGGTGAACCGGGCACGGTAAGAACTGTGGCTGGTTCATGATCGTGCAGTTGTTGTATGTGATAGTCGGCGGTGGTACGCAGTGTAGCCCGATCATAGGGCCTTCTGATCCAGGACCAGGCTGCGATACCGGGTCACCCATAAGCGCTGAAGTCATTCGCCTTTGTTCTTGGTCGGTGATGACGCTGTAGTTTAAGACGGACGATATGTGATGATGATGATTTGGGTTTAAGGGCGCCTCAACTGTAAAGTTATGTGGCGCCCATTACGGACGATATGTTCTTATGCCCACTTTTTTCCATGATGTTTTCAGCTTTGAATCCGTAGTTTCGAAGAGTTTGGACCATCGTCTTTGATTGGTGACATTTTTTGCAGTGATGCCAGAAGCAGGCATACTTCTTGCATCATACTGTCTGCAGGGTATTGCGACCAACAGCCAACAGGAGTGGCTTTAAACCAGGGAGCCGGTCCATCGTATTTCTGCCTGTAATTCACGCTAAGGTGCTTCTTTATCCATTGCTTCCAACGGTCTCTTCTGTGCGTACTTTTTGTACACAGCAACTGGATCTTTTTCATTCAGGTGCGTTTGAGCCCAGAGTTGTGGTATACGCACTTTCTTTTGTCCTTCAGGTTCTCTCCTGTTCTTGTCAGTTGTCTTTGTTTGCCGTTCAGCGTACGTTAAGAAGAACAAACTGCTGGTTCAGATATTCTTTGAAGAGTCCGATGCACTGCTCAGTTTTTTTTTCTTGGTGTTTATATTGCGCCCACTGTCTATATAACAGGCACGTAGCCAGGATTTTGGTCAGGGGGGGGGGCACGTCGAAAAAAATCAAATTTTTCTCCTCTCAGCCATATGCTGCTGACCAGGGGGTGGGGGGTGGGGGGTAGGTCTAGTGTGAATTTTTTTCGCTCAGGGGGGGGATGGCCCCCGTGGCCCCCTTGGCTACGTCCCTGCCAGGCAACGTAGCCAGGATTTGATCAGGGTTGGGGGGGGGGGCACGTCGAAAAAATAACATTTTGCTCCTAGAATCTCATTCTATCTAGTGTGAAATCACATTTTGCTCCTCAGCCATATGTTCTGACCGGGGGGGGGGTGGGTGGGTTTTCAGAGAATCTCATTCTATCTAGTGTGAATTTATTTCGCTCAGGGGGGGGGGGTGGGGGGCAGGCCCCGTGGCCCCCCCTTGGCTTACGTCCCTGATTAGAGCACAATAATATGCCGGACCATTTGTGTGTTACCCACAGGGTAGCCTATGCGCTGTGACCACATTGGCCAAGCTGTCTAATGACGGCGGCCATGTTGATACTCACAAGAGCAGCAGTCGGCGGCCTGTGTTTAAGGATAGGCAGGCGGGCAACCCAGGCTGACATTTACAATATATTGAGCGAAACTACTAGTGGTAGCGCAAAATGGCCCTACCACCAAACAATGTTCCAAATTGAATTAAAGAATAATTATAAGGCGAAACATATTTTTTTCGTGCAACAAAATGAAAAGTCCTAGAATAATTTTGCATTCAAAATTGAAAACATTGTGGTGGTAGTCATATTGCTCTACGACTAATAGTTCGCTCAATATATTGTAAAATGTCAAGCCCTGGGTGCCCGCCCCGCCTATCCTTTCACACAGCCGCCGACTGCTCTTGTGATCAACCAATATGGCCGCCGTCATTTAGACAAGTATTCCGGCGCAATGCGCCTTCCATCTCTAATATAGAAGAGTTCAGTGGGTGTGTACCATAGGCAACTGCGGGCCCCTGTACCTCCCATAGCGTTAGCATTTGTGAAGGTGAATACAAATAAACTCATAAACTTTTGTTTTTTTTGACGTCACCAGATTGGTGAAGCCTGCATATCATTGACTGGGGACCGGGCTTTACCGATGGATTCTCATGACAAAACATTCTATCAACTTAATGACGTCAAACACGTCTAGTGCTCCATATGTTCTAAACCTTATTGGAACAAGCCGCTCCATTTATGTCGCACTTCCGTATCGCAGGGAATATCAATCATTTTTGGCGTTATTAGTTTGGGTTATTTTAGTGTTGAGACTTGGTGTTGTTTCTTTGCATTTTGCAACGCGGTGGTTAGTGTTTTGTGAGAAGATAAACAATACGATTATACAGCGTTGGGTAAGCATGTATAGTATATAGGGCCTTCGCATGTATGTTGTATGCATGGTTGGATAATGCAGTGTCGCATCGTATGGCAGATCGTATGCAGTATCGTATCACAGATGTGATCCTACTATTTAATAATTAATGTTAATTTTCTAAGCACTAAAAAATCAGGGAAGAAATGCATTTTTACACTTGAAAATCATTTATTGCAATGATTGTAAAACAATTTTGTGTAGATTCCAATTACACAAAAAACTTATTCCAAAAAACAATTTTGTGTAGATTGCCATATGTGTGTACATATGACAAAACATATTTTACTGTAATTGGCCAATATCCTCAATTACAATTAATATAAAAATGTACCTAATTTAATGTAGATCATTTTGACCATATTTTGATATCTCAAAAGCACATAATTTAGTAGCTATAAGCTTTTTAAAACTTCATATTTTTTACCTATTTCTTTAAATTGCATTTAACACGACGATCGGTGTCGTCTTGATTTTTGCTCCAAAGTCTTGCGCTAATATCTCTCCAAAGTCTCGTCTCGGCAAAAACTAAGAAATCAAAACATTGACGTTGATTTGCACATTGGGAAGGATATTAGCTCCAACAACGGTGTTGAAAATACCAAGGCTGAACAAGAGTTGAGTACAAGTGCAATAGATATGAACTTGAGCGACGAGGACTCTGATTCCTCTATTAGTGGCTACGATCACAAAGAAATGATAAAATGGATAACAGCAAATTAAAGACGAAGAGAAACAAGATGAATGAGACGATCGGCGGTGAATACGGAGAAAAGGAAATCTGATGAAGGGAGACCTAGGAGAGGTTGATACTAGGAAGAGATGTAGATACTTATTATAGGGGTCATCACCAAGGGTCTTAATACCGGGGTCATCTGTGGCGAGTTTCTGCTGAGGCCTGATAGACCTTCATCTTCGGTTCCGCCTTCACTCAAATTGAAGTAGGAGGGATTGCTGATTCACGAGCAGATAGTGAACGAGAGGTATAGGGTCTGTAAGCTGGACGACAAGTGTTGTACAAGCATGGGGTGGACCTTCCCCATCTCGTTCATTGAGTGGCACTAAGGCTCTAACTGGAAGCAAGAAACATAAGCCTGTAAGGGTGGTCCAGGAAAAATGATCGTGGAGAGTAGCAAAAGAGGGCGATTGTGGAGTAGTCTGTGATCTTTGCAGCAGCTGGTTCCATGCCAGTTGGCAGACCATGACAAAGGCAGCTTTCAAAGCCCTGTGCTCCCATGACGTTTTGTCTTGGATCTGTGCAGAGTGTAACTGGGCTCCAAATAGGTTGCGCCCTACCATGACCAAACCATGCCCAATGTCCTGACCTGGTGCTAAAGTTGACCAGTCTTGAGTCACTGTGAGGGGTAAGCTGAGCTCTATCAAAAAAGTAAATAATCAACCAGGACAAATCAGGGACCAAACAGGTGGAGATGGGCCATGAAAAGCCACCGAGGAGGCTCTTACTCATCACCAGTCATCCTACGCCGAGATTGTGAAGGGATCATATGATAAGATCATAAAATCAGTCACCGTTAAGCTGGACACAGTCCCAAAGCAGGTGCAGGATGCACCCCCAGTCAACAATTCCAGTGACATCGCTGTGATCTTTGACAATTTCCTTGATAAGGAAAAACGGAAGCTGAATGTGGTTGTACATAACCTGACTGAAGCCACGGGGAGAACCACAAGGAGAAAACTGAAAAAGACATGGACAAGTTCACTAGCATGATAAGATGTGGGCTCAAGCTCAATGTTGGGGTAACCAAAGCATTCAGGGTGGGCAAAGGAACCCCGGACAAGCCTAGATTGTTGGTTGTTTCCCTAGAAAAAACCTTGAAAACCAAAATGGAATGCTAAAATGGCTCTAACCTTCACAACACAGTAGATGGAGCAACGTCTATGTCTCCCCCGACCTTACTGGCACAGAAAAAGAGAAGAAGGTAGGAAGCTTGAGGAGTGAGCTGGCTAGACCGAAAAGGTGCTGGTGAAGAATACCTGGCAATTAGACGAGGTAAGATTAGTCTCACTCAATCGACCACGGTGGATGCGTCAGATGCCCACGCTCCAACTCGCCTACAGGACATGTCAAGCCCTGCGGAGCCAGGTGCAGAGCCGAAGGTGCATCTAACCCTTCGCCTGCAGCGGACTCAAGTGGTGCAACTTGATGAACATGCTGCACCAGCAGGCCCAGTCGCAGTAATGGTGGTGCTCCTAGAACAGCAAGCCATCTTGATAGGAGGGCTGCTGCAGTTGCTGTGGCAACGGTAACCACCCTCAGTGGAATGGAAATGGGAAAGCAAAGTCACCAAATTGACTAGTGCAGTCACCGCAGGCACAAGGATTGGCAGGTGCTCTACACGAATGCTGACCAGTTTTCTAATAAAAACAAGCGTGATGAACTTATTTGCCTTATAGCAGGTGATGAGCCAGCATAATTATCGAAATTACTGAAGTGATCCCAAGGCGCAAAAGCATCCGATTGACCCTGCCCTTCTGTCACTAACAGGTTACTCGTTTATACCCAGATTTGACCCCAGGCAAATTAGCTTGGGGGGGCAGCACGATCCGCGGTATGTGTATTTTTGTCCCGCATCATCTCCATGTCCACTGAGGTTACCTGTCACAGGTTGTCATTTCCAGGAGCAGATGTGGCCTCGAGCTACACTTGTCCCTGGTGCGGACAAATTGCTGGTCGGTTGTTATTATACCGCAGTCCCGTCTGCGGATGAAGAGGCCAAAGACAGAGGAACTAATAGCTCTCAATGAAACAATGCATGTAATGTGGGCTACTCCACCTGCTATTTGTGCGGAGATTTTAACATGCCCGTCATATTGACTGGGAAATCGGTTTCTCTGCTGACCCAGACAACCACGTCTCCCACGACCTCATTGAAACGCCGTTCAAGAATCGGGTCCTCCTTACAGCACGTTTACGAGCCTAACCAGATATAGGGTTGGAAAATACAACCTAGCGTATTGGATTTGATAATGTACCAATGAGGAGGGGAAATGGTGCAGGCTTTGGAAATCCGATCCGGGCTTGGAAAAGCGATCAATGTCATCCTGAGTTTTGTCCTGGCTGTGTTACACCCAGAAGTATTGTAAGCGCAAAAAATCAACTGAATTACAAAGAGGAGATTAGACAACTGAACGGATGATCTCGTCCCATGACTGGAGGGTCAGCGCTCCTGGCGAATATAGAGGTAAACTACACCCGGTTCCCTAAACTCCCAAGAGGCATCTCACTCGTCGTCTGCGTGCCTCCATGCCCGTTTCCAAGTGCAAGAGAGATAAAATATACATGAATTGTTGCCGCGCTAAGACTAGAAGAAGACGATTGCTGTGGCACAGTACGCCTCGCTCAAGGACGTAATTGACTACGCCTCGCTTCAAACGCGTTGGATACGACCTCCGCCAGACGTCGCGGAAGCTTCGCCAGCAGTTTTGAGGAGGGGCTAGTCCGGGAACTGGGCAAAAATCCGAAGCCGTTCTGGCGGTACGCAAATTCTCGTCTAAAAACAAAATCACGCGTCGAGGACCTGGAGGACGCTGACGGCGTAGTCGTGTCTGATTGCCAGGAGAAGGCAACGCTGCTAAACAGATTCTTCTGCAGTGTGTTCACCTCCGAGGCCGTGGAGCGTGTACCGATGTTTCCGAGGCGCTACACTGGTCCTGATCTCGAAGAGGTAGAGGTTACTGTGGCGGAAGTGGAGAGAAGGCTGGCGGGTCTTATACCCTTTGGAGCCCCCGGTCCGGACGGAGTACACCCGCGCATGCTGAAGGAGACTGCCCGATCACTAGCAGCGCCAATTAGCAAAAGCTCTTCAGCAGTCACTGCGGTAGTGGGCGTCTCCCGTCAGAACTGGAAGCTAGGAACAAATAGTGCCCATCCACAAAAAGGGAAGCAAGCAGTTACCATCTAACTACCGACCAGTTAGTTTAACTTTAGTCTTCTGCAAACTGCTGGAGTCAATCGTTCGCGATGCTGTTATGACTCATCTGACGGACCATGAGCTGCCTGATGATGCCACAGCATGGCTTCAGGCCGGGCGCTCATGTTTGCGTCTCAGCTTCTGACAGCTCTTGACGACTGGACCAGAAGACTAGAGAATGGGTGAGGGCCAAGTTGAAACGTGCTTATCTCGACTTTAGTAGGCCTTCGACAGCGGTCCCGCACGCCGACTTCTGGCAGAAACTCTGGGTCATATGGGATCGGCGGCCGGCCTCCTGGATGGATCGAGGACTTTCCTGCTTGCAGACAGCACGTGTGGTCGTGGATGACACTCCTCGAGCTGGGAAGCCAGTCCAGGAGGTGGGGTTCCCAAGGCTCTGTGCTGGTCCTCCTCTTTGTTCTGTATGTGAACGCTTGCCAGAGGTTGTTCGCTTGTAAAGGCGATGCTGGTTCGGCCGACGAACACGAAAATATTCTTCTCCTCCAATGATCGTCGCTGTCGGCTCTTTGCAGGACGGTCTGGATGCGTTGGCGCGTTGGTCCGAACACTGGCTGATGCCTTTCAATGAATCTGAAGTGTGAGATGCTTCACATCGGTTCTGAAGCTCCCAAACCACTCACATACGTTATGAGAGGATACTCGTCTTGGAAGTGGTTCCTAAGGTGTTTACGTGACCTCGGAAATTCATGTGGACGGCAAATTTAAAATCTCAGAAGGCAGGCCAGCGGAAGCGGTCACAAAGGCATCCAGAGTCATGGCTGTTATCATGCGTTTTTTGAACAACATTGACCACGACAACACTCCACTTCTGTTCAAGACCTCTAGTCAGAGGCCCCCCTAGAGTATGCAAAACACGGTGGTGGGGCCCGTACAACCGAGCAGATCAGAGTTGGTCGAGAGGGTCAAAGACGCGCCACGATAGCTGGTCCCTGGTCTCCGTGACGTTCCTATCCAGAGAGGCTGCGATCGCTTTGGACTACCATCACTGTTAACCACAGGAGGAGGAGAGGGGACGTGATGATGCTATTCCAGACGTTTCACTCTGGCATCGACTTGGATCCTGAGGTCCTTTCTTATCAGTTGCCTGCAACTGCAACCACTAGGGCCAATCAAATTGGAAACTGGCAGAAGCCCCACGCCACAAACAGAAGCCCGACGCCCAACTCGTTTGCATTGTTCGAGTCATTAACGACTAGAATTCTCTGCCGCCGCACGTGGGTCCTCTGCCTGTGGCAGTGAATCAATTTAAGGCAACAAATTGATAAGCACTGGGCACATTGTATGTACGATGGTGCCAACTCAAGATGGATGAGAGTGAACTTGGACAACGGAGCTCGATTTGAACGGGTCCCACAGGTCAATTGTGACCTTTATCCTGTATCTTATATGAATATGAATATTAATAATTTGAACTAAAAAAATCGTCACTTGCTGTTTCTATGGACTAGACTGCAAAGCATACCACACGGATCCCTGAGGGACTCCACTGACAACATCCCCCAGTCTGAATGGTCACATCCAACGGTCACCTGTTGCTTCCTTCCTGTCAAAAATGATTCCAGCTATCCTAGGTTTCCCTTGTATGCCGTAGTCCATGTAGCTTCTTGAGGAGCCTTTTGTGTGGGACGGTATCGAAATGCCTTGCTGAAGTCTAAGTATATGATGTTGAGTCCCGCACCTCTGTCCAGAATGTCAGTCCAGTTTTCTAATGATTCTAAAAGGTTGGTGAGACATGATTTATTGTGAGTGAATCCATGTTGACATGGAGACATCAGATTGCTTTCTTCCAGGTGTCCTGCTATCTTCTTGCGTATTAACCGTTCTAGAACTTTACATGCTTGACTTGTAATACTTACTGGTCTGTAATTGCTTACATCTTTCCTGGCTCCCTTCTTGTGGATGGGAGTGATTCTTGCTAGCTTCCAGTCAGTGGGCAAGCTTCTGTCTGTCATAGTCTTGTTAAATACAATTTGAAATAGATAGGCAAGCTGATCTGCACAGTTATTTAGGACACTATTTGCAATTCCATCAGGTCCGTCTGTGTTTAAGCATGATAGCTCTTTGTGGATTTCTTCAATTGTAAAGTCGCGCGATATAGCCTTCGTTGTTGGCGCGCCCATACAAAAGAATCATCATCATTACATTGTAAAGTTTGCATCCGTTAGTGGGTTTCTGCCTTCCAGCTTATTTGGGAAGTCTGGGATGGGGTTGTCTCCTTCCTTTACGAACATATATTTGAATAACGTTTGTAATGTATCCGCTGTTTTTTTTTTGTCTGAATCTGTTAGCTTTCCTGCTGTTGTCACAAGGTTCCCAACAGTTGCCTTTACCTTTTTTGGTTTCTTACATACCGATATAGCTTCTTTGGTTCAAGTTTTATTTTCTTCACTAGGTTGTCTTCATAGTTCTGTCTAGCTATGTCCAGCGTTCTTAATGTTTTATTCCTCTGAGTAGCATATGCCTTGTAATCTTCAGTTAGTCTCGACTCCACACAAATTTTCCAAGCCTTGTGCTTTGCTTTCACTGCTCTCTTGGTCGACAAGTTCCACCAAGGAGCTGTTGTTGTCTTTTTCCTTTTCGGTAGATATTTCGGAACAAATTTATCAATTGCTTCCTTGATTTTGTTTTTCAGGAATTCCCATCCTACCTCTACATTGAGTATGTTCAGTTCCTCCCAACTCTCAGTGGGTAGGATTTTTTTTTCATTTCCTCGTAGTTGCCTTTGGTATAGTTGTACTGGGTACCCTTTGACCCTTGTCTTTCTGAGGTCTTGAGAACCAAATCCCATATAAGTACAACATGATCGCTTTTTCCAAGAGAATCTTGGTTGCTTAGTTCTTCTACTTCGGCTTCCTCTTTTGTGAATATCAAATCCAAGGTTGACGGGGTACAAGTATTCCTGTAACGGGTTGGGAACAGAACATGTTGATGCAAAAAATTATAATGTATACAGTGGAAGAACTTGCCTGGTGCTGACTCGTCAGAAGCTGCGCAACTGTCCCATCTTGCCAATCGATTTGGTTGTAGTTAAAATCCCCCATGAGCAGAAGTGAGGTAGCTTGTATCTTATTTGCATTTGTAATCATATCAATTAGTTTTTCATTATTGGCATCCAAACTACTTGGTGACCGGTAACACACTCCCACCAGTACTTTCCCTCACGAGACCCACAAGGACTAACCAGCACCAAACAGAGTCTTCAAAACCAAATGCGTTAAGTTTGCTACATTCTTGAACTGCAAGACTATCGTGAATCAATAGCATAACCCCTCCACCTGTACGGTCATTTACCCTATGTTTGTGCAGTGCATGATGATGCCCTTCAATACAGTATTGTTATTTATCCCATACTTCGGTTATTCCTATATGTGGTTTGCTTTCTTCAATTCTTGATTTTAGTTCTGTTCTTTTGTTACTGAGACAGTTGGCGTTTTTATACATACATTTTAGGGTATGAGCATCAGTGCACGCTGTTGGGCTACTGCCAGCTTGAAAGTACTCTGTCTTCCCTAAGGATGACTGAGCCTTGAAAGATACAGTACCTTTCTTTTCCTTTTTCCAAAAGCTCTTGGCGCAGTTTTCTTTGTTTCTCTTGCTCCGCTGGTGGAAGGTTCTTTGTCATGTAGACGTTGACATAAACTACATCTTTCAGTTTAAACCTTTCCTTACAGAGCTGTTCCACATGCTCTTTACTTTGAAGGGTTTACAGAGCATGAGTCTAGGCCTAGCATCCGGTCCATCCCCTTTTCTCCCCAGTCTGATTGCTCGCTCAACTTCAATACTAGTGCCCTCACCCAGTAGTGCAGACACCATAGTGTGAAAGACGTCCACGTCATCTCGCTTTCTTTGATCTGGATCCTGAGCCCTGCTTTCCTGACATTATGTACTATGTAGTATTATATTCTTTTTCCTCTCCTGATCGGCTTGGTTTTCCATCAGCTTGGCGACCCTATCTGCACTGATTTTGATGTCTGCAGTGATCTTTGGAAAGTCCTGAGCTGCTTTTTTGCTTTCCTTTAACACTGCTTCAACACTCTGATGTTGCTCATTCATCCTTACCATGACTTTCTGCTCCATGTTTTCTATTTTATTTTCCAAGTGTTTTTCTAGCTTGTCCGGGAGCTTGTGTTCAGAAACAGCACTAATGATTCTTTTCTCTTCTCTTTTCCACCTATTTTTCAAAATAGGTGCTGAAATTGAAGCACACCATTTCCTTTGTGACAATTTTGACCATGATCGATTGCAACTGTTACAATGCTGATATAATAAACATTTAGCATGAAACATATTTTTTAAAGCAAATGATAGCCCTCCCAACAAATTCCCTCTAAATTTTCCTTCTGAAACGAAATAGGTAATATTTGCTATAGGTATAGGTAATATTACCTACTCAGCTCACTCTGTCACTCCCATCATTCCATCATCCCATCATCCCATCATCCCATCATCCCATCATCCCATCATCTCATCATCCCATCATCTCATCATCCCATCATCCGGCATCATCCCATCATCCATCATCGCCATCATCCATCATCCCCATCAATCCTCATCATCCATTCATCCATCATCCCATCATCCATCATCTCATCATACCCATCATCTCATCCATCTCATAATTCCCATCATATCATCATCCATCATTCTCATCATCTCATCAATCCTTCATCCCATCATCATCATCTCATCATCCAATCATCCCATGCATCCCCATATCCCATCATCATCATCCATCATCCGCATCATCCCATCATCTCATCATCTCATCATCTCATCATCTCATCATCCCTTCATCTCATCATCCCATCATCTCATCATCCCATCATCCCATCATCCCATCATCTCATCATTCCACCATCCCACCTGCCTTGGGGCCATCGACAGCTCCCTGGACTTTTAGGTGAGACAGTAGTCAGTACCAGCTGGGCTGATCCATAGGGGAATAAGGGCAGGACCCCATAACAACTTCAATCGACCAGGAAAATCAACACATTTTGTAATTCTGGAGAGCATTTAACCTTTAAAGGGAATGTTTCACATGGGCGGCATGTGACCTTAGTTGTCGGCCGCCCTTACCCCAATCATCATCATCATCATCGGAATGTTTTACATTAATATTATATTTTGAGTTGCGATGGCCATTTTTGCTGGATTTGCATTGAAATTAAGTAGTGTGAAGTTAAAACACCCACAGCGGTCCAATCGAAAATAAATTTGAGTTTGGTTTTGACATCTGCACAAAATAAGGCCCTAGTGTATTAGTATCGCCTCTTAAAGCCGATGTCGTCATCTATGTTCCTGGTTAAGGTGTAGCTAGCGGGGGCTTGAAGCAGAGGAGATGACTACACAGTTGACATCTGTTGACACAACATGGTGTAATGCCGGCGGTCTGACAACATGTCTGTTCGCTGGTGTGTGTGTGTGTGTGTTGCAGGAGCGTGATGGAGCCGGATCCGCTGGGGGGCGCTGAGCCGCCGCGCAGCGTGCTGCTGACGTCGGGCAGGCGTGGCAGCTCGCTGCAGATACTGACCTCAGACCTGGTCACGCTGGAGGTGGAGGTGCCGGCCTCCGCGCAGCCCAGCCTGCCCTGCCTGGTGTGCAGCGCCGACCTCGCCGACGGCGGCAGGGCCTGGCACGTGCACAACACCTACACCAAGGAGACCAAACTGACGCTCCATAAACGGTACGCTGGTGATGTTCTCGATAAATGTCATTTCTCATACCTCTCATTTGGGTTTGCATGTTAATTGTCCTTTTCAACCGTGCAGAATAAGAGTGTGGAAAACATGTTATTCTGCACGGTAGAAGGCTCTTTCATTTAGCATATTTCATTTAGGCATGATACATACCGGCCCCCAGTCAAGGGCATTGGTAGCTTCCAGCTTTGGTGACGTCACCAAAGCGCGAAGTTTTATTTTTTCTCCCTTCACTAATGCTAACCCTATGGAAGGTACAGTAATTTCGGAGAAATTCAAACTCGATTAAACGATGGAGTTAAGAGGTGCTACGAAAAAAGTAAGCAAAACATACGCAAAGCCACATCCCTTGTCTATCGATGCCAGGGTCCACTTTGCCTTTGGCTTACATAGAAACATGTGAAATATGGGCTTATGTGAAAGGGTATTTCCCTGGAACGCGTACTCACAGGGGGTTGATTTCCGCCACCCTCCAACCGAGGTTTTTAATGAATNGTGGTTTACTTTCTTCAATTCTTGATTTTAGTTCTGTTCTTTTGTTACTAAGACAATTGGCATTTGTATACATACATTTCAGGGTATGAGCATCAGTGCATGCTGTTGGGCTACTACCCGCTTGAAGGTACTCTGTCTTCCCTAAGGATGACTGAGCCTTGAAAGATACAGTACCTTTCTTTCCCTTTTTCCAAGAGCTCTTGGCGCAGTTTTCTTTGTTTCTCTCGCTCCACTGGTGGAAGGTCCTTTGTCATGTAGGTGTTGACAAACCCTACATCTTTCAGTTTAAACCTTTCCCTACAAGCTGTTCACATGTTCTTGCTTGAGGGTTTACAAGCATCCAGTCTACCTGTGCCGCTCCCTGGAGCAAGGTCCATCCCCTTTTCGTGCCAGGTGGCGAGTTGCTCGACTCAACTCAATACATGCCCCCACCGTAGTGCAAGCCATCTGGTTGTGAAGACGTACAATTCATCTCGCTTTCTTTGATCCGGTGATGGCCTGCGCCTGCTTTCCTTGACATTATGCAGTATTATATTCTTTTTCCTTTCCTGATCGGCTTGGTTTTCCATCAGCTTGGCGACTCTATCTGCACTGCTTTTGATGTCTGCAGTGATCTTTGGAAAGTCCTGAGCTGCTTTTTTGCTTTCTTTAACACTGCCTTCAAACACCTCTGATGTTGTCATTCATCCTTGCCATTGACTTTACTGCTTCCATGTTTCTATTTTTTTTTTCCAAGTGTTTTTCTAGCTTGTCCGGGAGCTTGTGTTCAGAAACAGCACTAATGATTCTTTTCTCCGCCTCCCCGATTCTGACCTCGATATGCTTTCTCATGTTAAGTGTGTTTGACAGGTTTTTCCTACAAGTGTGACAAAGCCAAAGAAAGTCATACTTGGCCAGTGCCCTGAAAGCTTCGATAAGAAAGTTCCTGAACTGTGGTGGAACCATTCCTCACAGGCCTCACGACGAGATTGAGTCCTCCTTGCCTGTAATAGCAATGCCACATACCTTTTTGCCTCCTTTGCACGTGTACTTCACCTTCTTATTCCGGGATGTCACCACTTTGATCCATTTCCCTTCTTCTCCTCCACCCGCCGCTTCGTTGTTTTCACTGTCGTCACTCGCTGTTCCGTCGGCGTCGGCGATCGGCGGCGGTTGTGACGCACTTGATGTCAACCTTGACCTTCTACTTGTCATTTTCGATCGTAAGTAATATGTGACTTTTTCCACTTGTATTGTTTTTCTATCTCTATAATCCTGTTATACAACTCTTCAAAAGCTGTTTCAGCATCAGATAAGTGACAATCTTCAGTCATAAGGTCACAACTTCAGCACAGCACAAGACACGTCCGCCTGGGTCAGGACAGAATGGATTGACTTTAAGTCAGGTCATTTAATGTGACGTGACCTTGAAAGTTAGGACTATGTGAATTTTTTTAGAAAGTGTGGGTAATTGATGCCCAAACAGCTACGAAAAATTTGGCGGCACTATGCGCCACAGTGTTTCCGCTACTCCTGAAAAACCTCCGGGGGCGGTTAACCGCCCCACCGTCCATGCACAGGTTAAGTACAGTGCCTATGACAAGCTCCACCCACTCTGCATCAAACAATTGATGCACCACAAATTGAATAATTGGACCTAGTACCACTAACTGAACTAGGTATACAAGTTGTGGAAAATACAAAAAGAAAGACAAAAATGGTATCAGCATGAATGTAACCCAAAGACAAGAAACTTAGTTCGATATTAAGTATCATAAATGAACCAATGAAAGGACAATTCCTCAAAACTCATTAAATCCCATCAATAACTACTATTGCTATTGCAGTACAAATGAATGTAGCCATTAGGACTGCATGTATTTGTACAGTCCACTAGTGTCAGTAAATCAAGAGATCTAGAGGAGAATTGAATATTTTTTTTTGCATTCAAGGAATTTTGATTGAACGATTATAATCGATGAAATCAGTGTCGAGTCAATAACCAGTCTGGTCAGCGGGTGGGTTCATTTTATAACAAGACCGTCTCACAACTGATTCTAGTTCCTTTTCACATACTGATAAGGAATGAAAGACCCTTGAATAGATGAATAATACAATACCTTACCTAATTACAATATCCGCCGGGATGCAACCACGTGAAGACTGACCGGCCACCCAAACGGAAATGGCAGAAACGTGTATGGTTTTCAAATACATATAATGCCGCACAAATACGCCATATTCGCCTCAGGTGTGCCGCATGGGAGCGGACATGACATCACTAAGCTATTAAATCAGCCTTATGAAATTATGCTATTTATTAAATTGGTTATTTTTAATTGTATTTTGTCTCAGAATATCGAGTGTGTTGACATTGCATGACACGCAGTTGTTTCGTTGTCTTTCTTCCTGAAGTCGCCACTGAGCAAATCGACAAGCAGGGGAAATCCCCCTTACAAGTACGTTCAAAGTTCACATATAGCTTTAAAAGAAGTTTATTCCGACTGTAAGAAACCCTTTTTTGTTTGTTTTATATGACAAATAAATATTATTTGATCATTAAATTTGTAATATGCAAGGCCAGAGGCATGATGAAATTCACAACTACTACAAAGTACAGCAGTTCATTCTAGTACTTAACTTGCTCATACGTAAATACTTCTCTTTTTTCCAATGGCGTCGCAACGTTTTGGTGATAGATTGGTTGGTAGATACTGATGTTTTATGGGGAAATGGGTTATGGCTTGTGTGAAGTAACGTTCAGTTATTACAGCTATTGGTAAGTATCTTTTCCTCACTTCAGACTGATGTTGGCATGGTCAAGAAGACGAACATGTCATAAATGCTTGTCCCTCGTGACCGTACGCTGGATCCTCCCCTGAACCGAGACATTTGTGGTGTTTACATATCAAAATTGCCTTCGTGGGGATTGTTGTAAACCCAAAAATAGTTGGAGTTTGTGAATTGTGATTTTATAAGCATCATTTCGATGCAACTGTCAAACTGGAAATTTGACTAAGCAAAGTTGTCCTCAATCCAAATATTGAAATTCCATTTCAAGGTGATTGTTTTTCAGTGTTGATGAATGGTGTCTGAACTTCTGTTGAATCTGTCACTGTTGGTCTGGAAATACTATGGGTGCGATTTGAAGGTAATATTTAAATCTTATTGACCCCCCGTACTTGTGTTTTATGGTTTTAATGAGGTGGCATCTTGATATTTGACTGAGCAGGTTCAGATATAAATGTTCTATCATTTTGTTATGACATGAAATAAGATTATGCTTGTTGCACTGGTGTCAATTTGCATACTCTAGTGGGGGCCCGGGCCCCCCAATAATTTTCAAATTTTAACATTAGGCCTATGGCGTTGCATGGTAAGAATTAAATTATAATCTATATAAAGTGGCCCCCAATCATTTTCAGAAATTGACACCCCTGGCTTATTGTATGATCTAGTTGCATTTCAGAACTAATGCTGAGTACATTTTAAGTGGATAATTTTTGTAAAATTTATCACATTGACAAGCAAGTTTATTGATACATAATATATAATACATATATAAATATATAAATATATAACAAGTATATTAATGGTGAACTTAAATCAGTTTTCCCATGTTGAATGTTGATGTCCATTTGTAAATAATATGTTGTCATAAGATCCTGTCAAACATATTTTACTTGATTTTGTGTTTTCATGAATTCAACCTAAAAATGATTTGGATACAAGTAGTCTGGTGCTTTATCACAATGAAATGTCAAAAAGGGATTCTGAAAAAATATGAGGTGTGTACAATTACAAATATTATTTAAGAAAAGATTGTAAATAATGAAGGGCATAATACATCTTGAGTTTCTTCAGGTATAATACTAGGTGGATAGTTAGGTCATGTTTCTTCTATTCCACTAGGACTGAAGTGACTCAAATGTCAAGTAGTCATTGAAGGTTCATACCCTATGTAAATATCAACAGCAAGTAGCTTTACTATGACTGAGATAATTTGCTTCTCTTCCAAGACCTTAAGTAGTATTGACCCTTCTGGCTATTTTTAGGACCTAAAAATTGTGCAAGGAAAACAGGGTTAGCTCATCAGGAGGATAAGGCAATAGAATCAGTTCATGGGTAAAATTATGACAGTTCCTATATTTGAATTTGTAACTATGTAATGAGCCATTTGCAATGGTTTGAGTCAATTTGGATCGCTAACAAATTGGCAGTTGCTGAACATATGTAAATGGTGTGCAGATTATCAGTTCATGATTTAACTATTGTTAACTATAATTACTTAATAAATATATATACACACACACACACACACACACATATATATATATATATATATATATATATATATATATATAAGTAATTATATGATATAATATATATATATATATATATATATAACTAAATATTTAGTAGGTTTGTTTGGTTGTGCTAGTTTGGTTTGGTAGGCTATGGAACATTTACTTTGTTCTTTTACTTGAATCATAATTTATATTTTTTTAATTGCAAACAAATATTTTTTAGTATTATTTCTGGAGTAAATATTACAAGGTAAGATGGAACACTGAAATGACAAATGTCCTGAAGTGCTGCATGCAACAGGAGACCAACTGAGTATAAGCAAATATGTTTTGTTTGGTGTTAGTCTGTATTGAAATTGTTGTACCCAATTTAACACTTGGATGTCTTCAACCAGACCTGGACCAATTATTGGCATGATAAATCTCTGCATATTCCATGGTCTGGTTAGCGGTTCTGGACGGTAAATGTTTCCTGGTTCTGAACCCATTTTTTGACAGGTCATGATGGACAAGATTTTTGGAAATCCTATAAATGCTTGTTCATGATACAATTTCATTATTTTACAGAAGACACCCACATGGATTCAGAGGTGCCAATGGATTTCTCTTCATTTGGCAAGGACGACGAGGAGCCACAGCTGGATGCTGTTTCAGCCAGTGTATCAGCAGTGGAGAGTCCATCTGTACAGCTCCCCAACGTGCCTCCTGTGGTGATCACACCCCATCCGCCGCCGGAGCTGGGGGCAGAGTCGACCGTCGTCTCAGCGCCAGTCGCGGAACCGTCCTACTCAACCTCTTCCGAGCCGCCGGCGACGCAGCAGCCGGCCACCGCGCTCTCTCCGGCCGTCGCCCGGCCCGCCACCCTCTCTGTGGAGGCGCTGGTGAGCGCTGATGGCGCGACTGGCGACGGTGTCGGTATCTCGGAGCAGCCGGGACCGGTGGCGCTGTCTGCTGGGTCAGTGGGTGGCGGTGACAAGCCAGCAGCAGGGCCCGCTCCAGCCAGGGCGGCTGTGCCTGCAGCTGCTGACGGTCCGCAGCAGACCGAGGCAGTGGTGATGGTCACGACAGGGCCGGTGACACAGGCGGCGGCGGAACCAGTGCCGGCTGTCACTGCAGGGCCGGCGACAGAAGCGGTGTCAGAGCACGCAGTCGGTGCCGGGCTCTCTGCCCCTGCGGCCGGTGCCGGGCCCTCTGCCCCCGTGGTCAGTGCCGGGCTCTCTGCCCCTGCGGCCGGTGCCGGGCCCTCTGCCCCCGTGGCCGGTGCCGGGCTCTCTGCCCCCGTGACCGGTGCCGGGCCCTCTGCCCCCGCGGCCAGTGCCGGGCCCTCTGCGCCCGTGGCCGGTGCCGGGCCCTCTGCCCCCGTGGCCGGTGCCGGGCCCTCTGCCCCCGTGGCCGGTGCCGGGCCCTCTGCCCCCGTGGCCGGTGCCGGGCCCTCTGCCCCCGCGGCCGGTGCCGGGCCCTCTGCCCCCGCGGCCGGTGCCGATCCCTCTGCTCCAGTGGCCACGGTATCCGCTACGCCGGCCGGCAAGGTGGTCAGTACGGCGGCGGGGAGGGGTCCCGTCGACCGGCCGCTTGGCGAGGCGGAGGCGGCGACGAACGCCTCCGCTAGCGCCTCCGCTAGCACCTCCGCTGGCGGCAGCAGTGCGCTAGCTGAGAGGCAAGAGCAGGGCCGACTGGAGCAGACCGTCGCCAGCACGGGGGTTCTGCCGCCAGTGATTGGACTGGAGCCGCAGCCGGCGGAGGTGCGGCAGGGTATAAAGCAGGAGCGCGGCCGTCAGGAGTCTGCTGAGCTGCCGTCTCCACTGCAGCAGGCGCGGGAGGCAGAGGCAGAGGCGACGCCTTCGGACGCGCACTGTCTGGTGTGTAACGACCTGGTGGAGGGCGACGGCAACACCGGCAAGGGTCTCCAGCTGGCCGAGTACCTGGAGAACGCGCACATCCGTATCGAAGACAAGCTGGGCAGCATCATCAACAATGACTACCGGCTGTACCTGCACAGCGAGGTGGTGTGCGACCGGTGTCACATCACGCTCTGTCAGATACACGATCTCGAGGTGGGTGGCCGGCATGGCACGTGCACCCTGGCGACCGTGACGTGCGGGTGGGGCGGAGTTGGGGGGGGGAGGGGGGCTAGCGTACCAGCTGGTGGAGACACTTGTGATACACTTGTTTGATTGGCAGTTGAAACATGATTGGTTGGCAGTTGAATAATACTTCTTAAACTATTTGTGGTGGCGTATGACGGGATAGCAGTTACTCTCGCTTCTATGTATTACCTTCATATGTAAATAGCTCAAGACTCGTTGCATGCTGCCTCTCTCTGTTGCCCATGGAATGCTACATTTATTAGCTTAGTTCAAGTATGTGTAGTCAATTCTTTCGTACTAAATACGTGTCTGTTCCCGTGGCTCCTGTAACTGTCTAGCCTATCCTGCTTCAAGCTCCTCCGGCTCCGATCGCTCCCGTAGCTGCTCAAACCTGCTCAGTGCTCCAAGCTCCTCGAGGCTCGAAGATCGCCCAAAACCTCCAAACTGTTCCCGAAATCGAGCTGGGGACAACAGAGCAGATTAATATTGGAGCTATCTGGCACGGCTGTCACATTTGTGAATGTCAACAGATAGTATAACCCTATCACTCATCTGCAGATTGTATCGCACATGCGCCATTAAAAGGTTCCAACATGAAACTAAAACAGCTGATACTCGCTCTGAACGCCTCTGAACGATCGTTCCCATGACGTCTTCTACCCGGCCTGCCTTGGGCCGCGGCTCTAAGCTGAGCAAAACTCCTCCCGGCAGACCTTACGGAACTTCAAACTCTGCATGTTTCGAAGTATGTTTGAATGCAGGCTGGGCGATATGAGCGGTATGAGCGGCGCGCGCCAGCCTTATGACCGTGATTTCGTGTGAGTTGTAAGGTGAGCTCAGGCTGAGTGTGTTTATCCGCGCATTACAGATGCAGACGAAGCACATGAAGGATCAGGTGGTGGGCTTCTTCTGGGATACGGTGGAGGTGCGCCGCGTCCGGCCTCAGCGCAAGGGACGACGCAGTAAGCGCTGCCCGTGCCCGATGTCTGAGCACGCTCCAGCTGCTGGTCCCCATCGGGGATGGAGTGCTCGTGTGATATCGGTCCTCCCCCTCTCCCGGGCTTTGAGCACCGGTGTTGCGTGCGAACGTTCCACCTGTTCGTAATGTCGGGTGCAGGGAACACGGTTACCGTGTTTATTTCGTGTAATGGTTGGCGCCCTTCCCTACAAATGCTACATTTTAACCAGATGACCCTACGAATGCTACATTTTATCAAGATGACGGTCGATTTGATCATTTCATGACGCCTGTCTGTTTCGCCATGTTCACAAGGACGTTTCTAATCATACTGTTTCCCCTTGTTCAGAGTCGAGGCCATCGAAACTTCTCCTGGAGTCGCAAGAGACTGCTATGTTTGTAAGTATAAGTCATATAACTTATAAGTCGTGAATGAGAGATCAGCCGAAGAGCCATTATTAATTGCCATTGTGCTGAATCATGTGCGATACTGTGCTTACGATGCACTCACTAATCAGCTGGATGGGACGGGATGCAGAGCGTCCGAGTGACGCCGCTAGTCGTCACTGACGGTCGCCGTGTACTTCTCAGATGCCAGAGGTGGACATTCACGAAGACCCGACTGACGTCATCTACAAGGCGCCGCCGAAAAAGATCGGCCGCTACTCCAAGCCCAAGTGTTACGAGAAGGTCTCGAACAACGAGTACCAGTGCATCCGCTGCCACAAGATGCTACCGCGCATGCGTGCCGTGGTGAAGCACTTTGACCTGGTACACGGCCCAAAGGAGGAGCAGTGCGACATATGCGAGAAGTACTTCAGAGACCTGCCGTACCTGCTCAGGCACAAAAAGAAGGTAGGCCGCTCGGCTTTGTGAGTTGTCCACAGAGCCCGGGGTGGCTGACTCCGGAAAGATTCCACTGTGCAAGTGGATAGTCGTCTTTGGTCGCATTTTGTGCGAGCATATACATCGGTAGCATCGCATTGTTCGAACTATGGACCGGGGGGGGAGAAGTAAGTTTCCAATGGTGTGGACTCGTTACGTTGTGGTCACACCAGAAGCCTATACGCTCTGTCCAGTCACAGCTGTTGGCTGCGGTCACTTAAAAGAATAGTTCACCGTGAAGTCGTCTGAAATTCAACAACCTACGGTCATCTTGAGCTCAAACTACGGATATGACTTTGTTTTGACAAGTTGATGGAATAGTATGTTGGAAGAAGTAAGTTTCTCTTTGTATTAACGATAAATCGTAAAGATAGCATGCTGGCGTTCGGCTCCGCCAAGACGTCCTAGTACATCTCTGACAAGGGCGCCGCCGCCCGCCCCGGCGGCTGAGCGGAGTTATTAACGAGGCGTCGTGATCAGACTAACGTGTCAAGGTGTCCTCACCGTCCGGCCTCTGCCTGGCCGCGAACTACCGAAGCTGTTTTCGGGGGGGGGGGGGACGAAAAAATGTAGACTAATCCTGTGTCGAAACTACTTAACGTTGCGTGTTTATTCTTCAGCCAAAACTAATTTTTCGATTTGCTCTACAAATCTGCTATCTCAGTTCAAACCCTCATGTTAAAGGTGAACTATTCCCTTTTATGCCTGTGCTGCGAATATGCTGTAACGTCTCACAGACTAGAAGACGTTTTTCATCGCACACAGCTTCTGAACTATGTCTCACCTTACGCTGACAGAATATGGTCCTCACTGAGCCTCGCCCCGCCTCGCCCTGCAGATGCACCCGGAGATGTTGGACGATGTGCCGCCGTCTCTGGAGGCCGAGGCTGCTGCTGCTACTGCCGCTCCGGTCGGGGACCCTGCAGCGCCAGCAGGAGACGTCTCCGCGGCGGCGGCGGGGGCAGCGGCCAGCGACGACGCGACGGTGAAGCAGGAGGCGGTGGACGAGTCCCTGGAGCTGCCGCCGCCGGACGATGATGACGAAGATGATGACGATCACGATGATGAGGACTATATCGCCGACCGGGCGCCCGTCATTGACGACGACGACGGAGACGAGGAAGGCGAGATGGATGAGATCGACATGGACGTCGTCATGAACGTCGAGGTGGAACGGGTGAGTGGCCCAGCCGCAAAAACCTGCTTTTCGAGAGTCACAGTCGGATTCGACTCGTACATTCTTCTTTTCCGTGTTTTGTACTGATTATACTTTCTTCCTCAATCTGTTAAGCTTTCAAGCAAATTGTGGCAACAAGTCCAGGTGATCGCCATATGGTGATTGGCACACCAATGGTGAGAGCCGGGTGGACTGGACGACATGCCTCTTTATCCGGCCGGGTGGACTGGACGACATGCCTCTTTATCCGGCTGACTGCTATTTTCGTGCTAGCACGTTCACATTTCACCGTTAGTAACGCAGCGCTGTCTCTCCTGTTACTGAGATCCATGTCCAGCTCTGCAGCGGCTGGTAACTCTGCTCCTCTCTGTTCTCTGTGCTGGCAGCCGTCGCAGCCGTCCCGTCGCGGCAGGAAGCGGCGCCACTCGTCCCGCTCGTCGTCCATGGGTAACGAGCTGGGCGTCATGTACACTGAGAGCGTCGACGAGTCCTCGCCGCGCTTCAAGTGCATGCTCTGCCCCAACTCGTACTCGCGCGCAGCCAAGGCAAGGGACCACTTCATCGCCAAGCACGCGCAGATCAAGCGGTTCCGGTGCACGCTCTGTCCGGATATGTTCCTCACGTACAAGCAGAAGCGGCACCACGAGCTGAGCCACACGGCCGAGGTGTGCAACAAGTGCGGTAAGAAGTACCCGGGCAACAAGCGCGGCATGCTGGAGCGGCATGTGGCGCAGTGCGGCGAGCTGAAAAAGTGCCGCATCTGCGGCGCCGAGTTCGACAACATCACGGATTTCATCAAACACCGGCGCGACGCGCACGAGAAGAGCGCCGCCTGCGACGTCTGCGGCAAGATCGTGAGCGCGCGCAACCTGGCGTCGCACCGCGCGATCCACTCGGACGAGCGCAACTACACCTGCCACCTGTGCGGCTCCAGCTTCAAGGCCAAGGGCAGCCTGGACACGCACCTGCGCACGCACAGCGAGGACCGACCGTTCAGCTGTGCCACCTGCGGGCGCAGCTTCAAGCACCGCAACAACTGGAAGGACCACGAGCGCGGCCACCTCAACATCAGGGACTTCGTCTGCCACTTCTGCTCAAAGTCGTTCAAGCAGGCCAAGAACCTGAAGCAGCACCTGCGCCAGCACGACGCCAACCCGGAGATCTTCACGTGCGCGCACTGCCCCAGCACGTTCCGCTACAAGTACAACATGCTGGCGCACGTCAAGACGCTGCACACGGGCGAGGCGAGCCGGCGCGTGCGGCGGCGGATGCGCGCGCCGTCCGAGCTGAGCGCGTCTGGCAGCGGCCACCCGGTGCTGGTCGGCCTGGACCCGCTGCAGCTCTCCCCCGGCTCGGTGACGAGCGACTCCAACAGCGGCGTGCACGTCGTGGCGGCCGGGGCGGCGGCGGCGGGGGCGGGGGCGGCACAACACCCGCCCGGTAGCCGCTCACTGCCGCAGCTCAACCCGCTCAACCCGGGCGTGGTCTTCATGCAGACGCTGCAGCACCACAGCATCTTCTCCTCGTAGGCGGGGGGCCGGGGCCGGGAGCGCTGGCTGTCCGCTGCCCGCGTACAAACTTTGCCGAGCACGGGAGCTCGGTCGTCGGCTTCACGCCATCTCTGGGCAATCGCAGCCCCCGCACGCGCTCACGTAGGTGTATGGTGGAGATCGCACCGTTTTACGCCCTCACCAGTGTGGTGAGTGACCCCGTGCTGATGTAATCATTCATCATTCGCACGTGATTATAGAGCGCTGTGTGGGTGCCATTACGAGGGGGAAGGAGGGGGTCGGCCGCGGGGTCGACCTGAGTCACATTCCGGTGACGGCAGGGCACCATATTACGTCCCACGGTGCCAGCGCCCCGGCGCCGCACTGCCGCAGTGTACAGTAGCGTAGATCAGCAGCATTTACAGGTATTCAGCCTGACGTGCCGCGTGCCATGCCGCGCTGTTGAGCGCCTGAAGAGGTGGGCCGCCTCCGGTACGTGCCGTTCGTCTACAGCCTGGCGCAAACCGTGTACGCCGCGGCCGGACGGGCCAGAGGTTCAGCACGCTGTTTTTGAGGTGTGTTTACCGGGGTATATTTTGGTGACCGGTTTGGCAGACTGCTGCAGTGTTGGTCGGCTGTTGCGTCGGTGTCCGGACCAGGGCCTTTGTATCGAGCTTGTGAGCGGCGAGCGGGATCGTCATGGGCGAGCGGGATCACTCGACCGTCAAACGGACAGATGTTTATTTGTACACGGTTTTGGCTGAGAACGGTGGATATATATACAACGTGTGATCGTGTGCGTATGGGGCATACAATAAAAGGTGCACTAATCGGCAGCCTCGGTCTCTGTTTCGGCCGCCGCCGCCTCTTCTGACGCCGGCTCCTCTTCTGTCGCCGCCTCTGCAGGAGCACCCGAGTCGTCCGCCTTCCGCTTCTTCGACAGCTTCTTGTTCTTCTGCCGAGACTTGTGGTCTGAGAAAGAGAGGTAAACCGGTCAGATGAGGGTTGTTCGTGAAAATCGCATCCATTCACGAGGTCAAAGGTGTTGCACGAGACGAAACTATCTGGAGTGCTGTTCATGATTACCGGGGGCTACCGTCCGTTGGTTTTGCATTGGTCAAGTTCCGAATCGCTCAGTACAGGGCTGTGACGTAAGCGGTGCCTGCATCTGATTGGTAGTCGCAGTGGTTGCATTAGAGGTGCCACTTTTCTCTTACTTTAACCCACCAGATGTTGGTAGCCTGTATTAGCAAAGTAATATTGGGTAGTTACTAACACGTGGGGTAGTAGTGGGTAGCCAAACTTGATCATTTGGATGAAGTACGGTAGTTGGGCGTAGCAGAATGTTTATAAATGAACATATAACAAAACTGCGGGACGGTGGGAACTGGAAGCACAAGCCTGAAAGCGGCACCTCTAGTTGCCATTGTCATGCTATTGTTTCGTGACTCTCGCAAGGCGGTGCTTTGGATTTTTTTGCTGAGGTGAGGCAAGTGGCGGCGGAAGAAGAGGGGCAGAGGGCGTTGCTCCTTTTTTCCCTCATTTAGCGAGGGGCGCTTTGCGTTAGGCAAGGGCTGCTGGCGCTGAGAAAGGGCCTCTGGACGCCATAAGTGGGGGTGGTCTGGCGGATGGCACGTTGAGAGGAAAGCGCTCTGGCCGCCGAGATAGGGACTCTGACCTATAGAGATGGGGGTTCTTGGCCGCCAAAAGGATCGCTCTGGCCGCCAAGGGGGTGCTCTGCTGCAGAGGGGCGCTTCAGCCACCTTATATAGGGGGCGCTCTGGGCCGTCAGAAGGGCGCCTCGTGACTGTCAGAGGGGGCGCTTCTGACCTGTCAGAGGGGGCGCTCTGACTGTCAAGGGGCGCTCTGACTGATCAGCAGGGGGCGCTCTGGCTGCATAAGGGAGCGCTCTGGCACTTGAAGAGGGCCCCCATGGCCACCGTTTCATGAGCCTGCGCACGAGCAGGGGGGTCAAATGTGTCCGCCGAGCCCGCGGAAGTTATGAGGGGCCTGCATCAAAAAACCCTATTGATCTGGCCCACCCTTAGAGGGGCCTAACGCGGCCTTGGTTAAGGCCTGTCGAGGCAGGGCTCAGTGCTTTAGCAAACACGTGACCTAGGGCTGGGATCAGGCCGAGGGTCGTGGGCCCTCGTGCCGTCCTTGCAATGTTTCTCGATAAGTACCATCTTTCTGTAGTGCCCGGTCCCTTGGTCAGTTCCGATCAAGACAGGGATCCGGTGCTGGCAAAAACGTGATTATGGGAGACCGTCAGAACGAGGGGACCGGTCACGTCCTTGCAAATATATTGATACTGGCCCGGTTCTTGTCATGGTTTCGATCGGGAGGCAGGGCCAATACCCCAGTGCTAAACATAGGGTGTGTTAATGGTACAGCGCCGCCCGGCGGACGAGAGACCTGGTCTCAACGGGGTCACGGTCCGTGCGCTTCTTGTAGTACGGGCTAGTTTCTGCAGCGGTCCGTTTTTGTCAGGTCGCGATCGAGGCAGGGTCCCGGTGCTGGCAAAGGCATGATATGGGGCCGCTGTTCACGAAGGCCGGTCACAACAGTCAACAGGGCCCGCTCCTTTAATTTTTGTATAAGTGGGCAAGTTACTGGTAGGTGCGAATCAGAGCTGGCCTGGTGGCGATGGAGGTTTGGCAGGTGATCCCAGCTTGTGAGTCGCAATTCAGTATATTATAGGCTACCGTCGATAAAGTTCGGCAGCCGTAATCTTCAAACTAGTTTTGCATGTAGTGAAGCATGCAGCAAAACCGGATTGTTTGCATGTGTAACCGTCTACAGCGCCGCAAGATCTGCACCCTGCGCCAGGTATTGAGGCCGCGATGGGGAGTGTAGGCAGCCAGTGACGTCACGCTAATGTTAAGCGAGAATGACACTAAAATCGCCGGACGGTTCTACCTTCTTATACGGCCTTGCATGATTACTGCCGGTCGGCGGGCATCCGCAGTCTTATAAACCCTGCCTATTTCAGCATACGTCATCACAGGCATGAGGCAGGCGTCTCGTGAACACTGGATGTCGCGATGCGCCAGTTGGAGACATTTCATCCTGCAGCCGCTGCCGTCGCTTTGTACCGACCGCAGCCGTGTGACGTCATACCGTTCGCCCCATCCCCACTTTCCGTTATCCCCCTGCTGCCGGCCATGACTGCTGACCGCCGAACCGCAGGGTCTATGAACAGACATCACTCGGGTCTGTCCGGTTCGTATCACACGATGACTGCGACGGCCAATCATTGTGTTATGCGATGTCACGAGTCTGTGGTTAACTCTGCCTCACACGGCATAGTTAGGACGTGGAACGGAGGAAATGGCAACAGCCGGGCAGCACCAGCAGAGCAACAGACACACACACACACACGAACACGGCAGAGGTGCGGATAAGTTCAAAGTTCTTTGCGAGTCGTATGGTAAGCTAAAGTTAAGTTACTGAAACTATTATGGATAAGGTAGTTTCACAACAATAATACATATTGAAAAGTTACAGCTGCGGTAACCACGTGCCGTCGCAAGCAACGGACGAACAAAGCAAACTTGGGGGAACGGGCCATTATTTTACCAGCGTAAAACCACAACTTTAAAATGGCATATGTTCTCCGAGCGCAACATGAAAAGTTGGCAAGTCTGGACAGTAGCACGCAAACTTACTATGTCGGCGGCACAAATAAAACACATGCTCGTTAGCAGCTGTCCGATGGGCGCAGACTCTGTGATACCACCTGCCGCGGGCTCGTTCTATAATCTGCACCACACCAGCAGCTGCATGCCAGTGACGGCCGGCCGCCACACCAGGTTTCATATTCAGTTGAGGGGCTCCAGCCCCCTAACTTGGACGAGGAAGTGGGTCAAATCCGGGGAGAAATCTGTATTGATGTGAATTTTGATGGTACTTTCAGCGATTTTCCCCAGTTCAACGCCACAAAAAAAGTTATGCCCCTGCGCTCCACCCACCTTCCAACGCCTCCTTGAGCGGGTCGGAGAACTCCTCGAAATCCATTTCGGCCAGAGCAGCGATGACGTCCGCTCCGCTCACCGTCTTCCGTTTACTCTGCTGCGCCTGGCAGACAACAGTCAGACATGTGCCGTCAGACCTGCCTCCTCATATTCAGACAATTATCACCGCAGCTGTTCTAACAAATACAGAAACATGACGCACACTTTGTATACTGTCGCTTCCAGGGCGTGAAGAGAGCAAGCGAGCGAGCGAGAGAGCGAGAGAGCGAGAGAGAGCGAGAAAGAGAGAGAGAGAGAGAGAGAGAGAGAGAGAGAGAGAGAGAGAGAGAGAGAGAGAGAGAGAGAGAAGAGAGAGAGAGAGAGAGAGAGTAGACGAGAGAGAGAGAGAGAGACGGAGAGAGAGATGAGACAGAGAGAGAGAGACAGAGAGAGAGAGAGAGAGAGAGAGAGAACGAGAGAGGAGAGAGAGAGAGAGAGAGCGAGAGACGAGAGAGAGAGAGAGAGAGAGAGAGAAGAAGAGAGAGAGATGAGAGAGAGAGAGAGAGAGGAGAGAGGAGAGAGGAGAGAGAGAGAAGAGGAGAGACGAGGAGAGAGAGGAGAGAGAAGAGAGAGAGAGAAGAGAGAGAGAGTAGAGAGTAGAGAGAGAGAGAAGAGAGAGAGAGAGAGAGAGAGAGAGACGAGAAGAGAGAGAGAGAGAGAGAGAGAGAGAGATGAGAGAGAGAGAGAGAGAGAGAGAGAGAGAGAGAGAGAGAGAGAGCGAGAGAGAGAGAGAGAGAGAGAGAGAGAGAGAGAGAGCATGTCATCGACTGTCAATGTCCGTTGAAATGTATAGCAAATGTTAACGTAAATCGATATATGACGGACGCGAAAGGACCAGGGTAAATGGGATATCAATGGTGTCATTCAGCAAGTGATAAGTCAAATTAATTGGTGCTACGACATGCAATGAACAACGAAAACACAATCACATAGGTGGACGCTTTCCGCAGAAATGACTTCTGAAGCACCATTCGTTAATTAGAATGCACACATGAAGGATCTTGGTGTGTAATTTGATCTACTGACGTTTCTGACAAAGTCCAATCGACGATATGCATCCGCCGAAGTGTTGTTTCCATTTGTTTCATTTTGCATAGTATTTGTATTATTCACACACAAGTACTGCTATGTTTGCTCGGTTATAACGACTGGAGGGAAGGCGAGGTGTTCGACTCACCAGCGTGTTTGACTGTGACGTCAGGTAGAGAACAAACACTGACGCCGCTCGGCAGACCGCCTGGCGGGCCTCCTTCGACACATTACAGCCCACCGGCAGAGCGTCCTTCATCAGACGGGCCACTACGGCCGCCGGCAGGTTCAGGTCCTCGGGTCTCTCAGCCATCTTCCCAGGCTAGTTCTGCTGAGCATACAATATAATCTGCTAAACACGTACAGTGACAGAAAATGGATATTCCCCTCACTCCTGCGAGGCTTTCAGAAATGATGAAAACAGTGCCCCGCAGAGCCGCCGTTTTTTGGCACAGCTGTTCACTCAATTGCCCACATGACACATCCTGTTGCAGTTTTGACCTTGGGCAATCTCAGGTCAAATCACTCAGTCATCCAAAGTGACAACAACTTCACACACGTTTTTATTCCTAGTAAACCATGCTAAAAGTCATGCCATAGCCCGTGTTATACCATATCTTGCATAAGGTCCTGCGAGATGGTGAGCCTGAGTGTCTGGCTAATGTGTTTCACACCAACCGTTCGCGTCGGGAGCGTAGCACAAGGCAGGACTCGCATCTACACGTCCCTGCGTCTCGTACCAATGCTGGAAAGCGCTGCATTCATCGACGGGCACCCGTCTTGTATAACGCTCTGCCCTCGGAACTGTCTCAACTGCCCGTCAATAGGTTTAATCGCGCTGTCAGTAGGCATCTCATGACTCGGTGACTCTTGTGAAACAGTGTGAGTGCAAGTTATTGTGTGATTGTATTACCATGTTCACCTTCTTTATCTAGATTGACGCTGGGCATTATAGCCACGCCGCAAATGTGGATCACCCAAAGACGTAAATACATACATACATACATACGTACCATATATGCCACAAATGTGACAGTTGGTGATCTCTGGTTGCCTCAATATTGAACTGACCTAAAAAGTGACTGAGTTACAGAGGAAGACAAACTTGTGAAACCTGAGGGTCTGCTCCAAATTCCTCCTGTCATTTACTCGGTTGCTCCAACATGCTCCAAGCTCCTTCAAGTTTGTCAGAAAACTGCTCTTAACTCCTCCAAACTACCTCAAAATGGAAATGGGGACAACCAGAATAGATTGGAGGCAGTATCTTGATGAATGTGCCACAGGAAGATATCCTAGTCGTTTGCAAAGTTACATAATTGCTATTTGGGTGGAAATTGTTAACAATTTATTAGTGTTCTATATCAGAGTTCAGCTAATTTGGTTGGTGATTAGGAAGGCAACAACAGGTCCAGGATTTTCATTGGCGGGCGACAGGCCCGAGGGGCGCATTTTCTGCACCTGGCGGGGGCACCATAGTCACGAGTGACGAGAGACGGTTTGGGGGTCATCACGTTTGAGGGCGCACTTCCGAGTTTCAAGGATGCCCTTCCAAAATTCCAGTTTGCAATGATTTTTCGGGCATCGGGTCGCCCTTTCCAGAATTTAAAGACACCCTCCATGGGTTTAAAAACGCCTTCCTTGGATTTGGGGCGCCCTCTTCAGATTTAATGTGCACTTCTACATACTGTTGGCGCATCACTAGGCGCCTTCTCGACACAAATAACCATGTCCTTCAGCCAATTAAACACTTGTTCATTTGGGCGCCTTCGGTGCCTCTGAACATTTATGTGGGCAGCTACTGCTTACCAGTTGGGGTACCTTCCATTTAAGAAAAGTAAGAGGGCATTGGCCATTGTGTGCATGTCAAGTGTATGACAATACTGATGGTTGAAGGCATCAGGTGTCACCTGAGGAACGTAATGTGTCACTCCCTGTGCGCCTGCAGTGCCCAGATTGTGCATTCAGCACAAAACTAGTAGTCTGCACCTTTAGCACAGGGGTGCCAAGTTCCATTGGGGGCTAGCAGCCCTGCTGCCCCCTGGATCTGCCCCAAAGTAGGCACCTACTTAGCAAGACTATTTAATTGATGTCAGTCAGAAAATATATGTAATAACAGCCAAGGGCGTGGCAACCATTTTTCGAGACAGGTGCATCCGGTGGGGGGGGGGGGGCGTCACCGGGGGATAAATTTCCCATAAAATATGCCAGGCCTGGGAGGGTCCAAGGCAGGCCTGAGAGGCCCATTTCAGGTCTGAGAGGGCCCATTCCAGGCCTGAGAGAGCCCATTCCAGGCCTGAGAGGGTCCATGCCAGGCCTGAGAGGGCCCATTCCAGACCTGAGAGGGCCCATTCCAGGCTTGAGAGGGAACTCAAAAGGGCTATTCATCCTTATCATAGGGCTCTCTGACAGACTAGGAGGGTTCTTGTATTGTGGGAGGGCTTTGGATTAGCTTCTCTCATGGTATTTTACAACATAACATGGTGACCGCCAGGTCATGAGATTACGGGTAGGCATAGGGGGCTCAACACAATCTTGTGGGTGCAGGAGCACCATTTGCACCCCCTGGCTACGCCTATGATAGCAGCATAGCACCAGGCCTGCATTGAAATGGCTAAATGTTGATGTCCTGGAAGAAACATAAAATGATCAAACATTAAAGAACATATTTTAATTTTTAATTTTGATTCATGGTTGACTGTGATTTTATTAAATCAAGCATGTCATTGCAGCTGAAGCCTGAATGTAGCAAAGTGACAAACATTTCATTTTGGATATCAAAATCTTGAGCATCAATATCACATCACAGAAAGTATGGTTAAAATGCATCATAGATGATGAAAAGCATGCCTTTCAGACCCAAACAGCAGCAGCCACAAGAAGGCAAACTCCATTCTTGCTGTGATAAGAAAGTCCTTTGATTTCCCTGACACAAAGACTATGCCCATGCCCCATTCTGATTCTCTACAAGACATTAATTCATCCAATAATATATTATGAAAACATTGTTTAGGGACCCATGTACATCAGAGACAAAAGTTGAATTGAGATGATAAAAAGATGAACAACCAAACTATTTCCAGAGATATGCCATTGATTATGCCAGGACAGACTCAAGAAGTTGAACCAGCCGAGTATGATGCACATAAAAAATAGGTAATATGCTAATAGACAGAATGGTGTACCAAACTTTGACCAGCAGAACTCAAACAGACCCACTGTTCCAGCCTACAGTCAGATGGCAGCATACCAGAGGACACAATATGAAGTTCTTGAAGCCGACGGCTGCCAGAACGGTGAGGCATCACAGCATCACCCCCTATCAGTTGGGCAAACTACGGGGAGGCGATCAAAAAATGGATTGATAAAAAATAGATCGTGACGTCATAAAATGGGCAGAGCAATGCCCTTATAAGGAGATCCGATCTAAAAATTGATTTATTTGCCGAAATCCTCACCTTCAAACCAATTATCACGCTTAAAAAATGCTCATCACGCGCTAGTTTTGTTTTCAATTGAATCGGCACGAATCACTCGATCATATATGCCTCATCGATTTTGCCAGTACAGGCATATATGATCGAGTGATTCATGCCAATTAAATTGAAAACAAAGTTAGCGCGTGATGAGCATTTTTTTAAGCGTGATAATTGGTTTGAAGGTGAGGATGTCAGCAAATAAATAATTTTTAGATCGGATCTCTTATAAGGCATGCTTGCCATTTATGACGTCACAATCTATTTTTTGATCGATCCATTTTTTTATCGCCTCCCCGTAGTTTGCCCAACTGCTATGAGTGAGAGCTGTGGACGACTGGAACAGCTTGCCTCAAGATGTACTGACTTATGTGGATGTGGTGATGCATACGATATATAATACAATGCTGATGCTATCAAGACGAGACTAGACAAGCACTGGAAGGAGGACAACGAACACGGAATAGGCATAAGAGCAAAAGTACTTCAGTATGTACCTTAGAAGGCGCCAATTAATCCCACGGTGGTATATACAAATACTCGACTCAACCTCAGGCTGAGGTTCTCTTGTAAAAAACGCCGGAGTTTTTTTTTAAATAAATCGTGGGAGCACACCGCGAGTCCCAAAACTCAAACTTCAGGATCTTCAACTGTAAATCTCGCGCGAAACATCCCCTCTTATTTTCCAGATTATGAGAACCCAAACATTACATACTCATAGCTCGACATTTGACTAAAATACGGGAAGCTGTAATGCAACGCTGTATGACGTACTTTAATAAAAATAATTTGTATCTTTTTGGAGTATGGTTATGAAAGTATTATTAGCTAGCTGTGAATTCTATAAAAAACATTTATGTTGTCTTTTTTTACTTATATCTAATTTGTGATGCACATTTATTACTTTCATTAAAAATGACGTAATCAAAATAGAACTTCAAAATTGTCCTCATTTCAATTTTTGTCTTAACTGCGCAGCATAACAAAATTATCAAGTGGATTATGTTTCATTGTACGGGAAACTTCGTAATAATTATTCTTATTACTCTCACAAACCAAAAGTGAATACTCAAACCTGAATTTTCTTTAAATTTATAGATTTAGATTATACGACCAAGTGTTGGAGAAAGCCAAGATTTCATGTTTGATAAAAGTATAATAATAGTAGAGATGAAGCAAAGCTACTATCAACTTTTAAAAGTCCAAGTACAAGTACCAATTTCTTCATATTGAATTTACAGCATAAGATGTAAACAAAAAATAACCGCTTATGATGGAGTTGTAATCTATCTTGCATCAAGGACATGTTCACGAGCGAACTGTCTATATTTTCTTCAAGTATATGTTGAAATACTGAAAAATATATAGGGGAGACCAAGAGGAGGAAGGGCGGCGAAAGGCGGCGCCGTGGAACAGATTGTTGTATGTGAAAACTGGAAACTCAAAGAAAGAAACACAGCGAGGAAGCGAATGGCGAAGTGATAACTCCGTGTTCTATTGTGTGTTGAATGTGACGATAAATGTGTGCATTCTTGCAGTGAATAAGTGCAGCATTTATGCCAAGAACACATGTAGGACCAGAAGAAAAATTGCTGATGCGCGTTTTCCCGGACTATGGGTGCCAGCCAGGGAAAAGAGAAGCCTTTAAATACAGTGGGTGCGGCCAATAAGGCGAAAGCTTCAAAATATCGACAATCCATTAGAGATCTAGGGGATCAAAGAGCAGCAAATCGAAGAAATGTCTTCACAGAACACAATGGTAAGCTGTTGGAAACACTTAACTTGTATTAGCACTAGGGTAAGCAACCATAACAAAAGCAGGACAAATCAGTAATCTTCTATTAAGGTACCTACCTACCTGTGTTGGTATTAGCTGCACAGGCATCACAGGTAGTGTAGCAAGGGGCGGGCGGGCAGTGCAGCCAACTTGATGTCGTCTTTGTTATAACATTATTAAACCTTGTAGGTTTTGTCCTGATCAAGCTACAAGCGAATCTTAGTTTTTGTCCCGATCAGACTTCATCTTAATATCTATGAGCCAATCCTAGGTTTCGTCCCTATCAGACTAAATGGCTTTACAATTTTTTAGGTTTTGTCTTGATTGGACATAATGGCTATGATATTATTTTGGTTTTGTCTCAATTAGACTAAATGGATACAAGATTATTTTGGTTTTGTCTTGATCAGACTTAATGGCTACAAGATTATTAAGGTTTTGTCTCAATCAGACTTAATGGCTACAAGATTATTTAGGTTCTATCCCGATTGGACTTAATGGCTATGAGCGGTAGGTAGATTAGCTTACGCTTGATTATATTATTACACCAGTAACACCATCAAACCAGCTACACCACCGACCCCTTGTTACACTAGGTACTAAGGTACTTGCACATGGTGCATCAACAGATCAAGATACTTTTGTCAAAGATTACCAAAAAGTCTGGAATTAAGACGTGTCCAGAGTTACAGCTGTGTCAGTGTACCCTACCTACTTTACTGTGATTGGGAATCAGATTTAGTATATTTCCACTTCTGTTAAGCTCTATGTTTCATATACATTTTTCAGTTGCCTCCTATAATCAGAATAGTGTTACAAAGGCATGTAAAAGGATGTCATCATGCAGCACATTTGTTGGATGTACCTACTACCTACTGTTGGCTGATACAAGAGAATGTGTGTGTTTTAATCATGTGTGCCCATGTTTGGGCATAAATTAATAATAAATTTATTAGTGTTATTATGAAGTTGTATGGCATCAAATAAGCATAACACAACAGCATACCACCCCTGCTTGACTGATTTTTGGCCACATCAAAGTTCAAATTAGGCTTAGGGAAATAAGGTTGTTATGTTATTTGCAATGTGCTAAATCAAGTGGGATAAATTTATTTGTAAGTTTCTGTTAGCTGGCCAATCAATTTTCAGATTCTGTGTTAGATGACTTATGGATTTACAGACTGAGTTATCAAATCATTTGGTCATGTAATCTACCTAAAATACAAATTATAAACCATTAAACAAAGACATGAATTTATTTGATACCATCAGCAATTCCTCATTTGTATGGGTTCCTATTACCAGACTGGGTAGTTAGTTTTCATATAATATAAGGCTGCTACTTGGAATTAACCAAAACACTGAATTTTGACAGTCTGACATGCTATCAAGATTGACTAGCACTTAGCAGGTTAATTTATTGTCTAAGTATAATTCATGCATCACATATTGTGGTTGACAACAGTGGTTTTGCCACTTGTACGGGGAGGACGGGCTGGGTTGCCCCCCTCTCTCCCAAGGATTGTACTGGGGAAGGAGGGCTGGGCTGACCCCCCTATCTCCAGGATTTGACTGGGGAGGAAGGGCCCGGGGCTGCCCCCTCTCCAGGATTGCTCAGCCCAGAAAGTCTGACCCTCCAGTACTGGGAGGAGGGCTTGGGGCTGCCCCTCTACTCCAGGATTGTACTGGGGAGAGGGCTGTGGGTGCCCCCCTCTTCCAAGGATTGTGACTGGGAGGAGGGCTGGGGCTGCCCCACCTACTCCAGGAGTTGCTCTAGCCAAAAGTCTGACACTCCCAGTACTGGGGAGGAGGGCTGGGGCGCCCCCTCTCTCCAGGATTGTACTGGGGAGGAGGGCTGGGGCTGCCCCCCTCTCTCCAGGATTGTACTGGGGAGGAGGGCTGGGGCTGCCCCCCTCTCCAGGATTGCTCTAGCCAAAGTCTGACCCTCCAGTACTGGGGAGGAGGGCTGGGGCTGCCCCCTCTCTCCAGGATTGTACTGGGGAGGAGGGCTGGGGCTGCCCCCCTCTCTCCAGGATTGCTCTAGCCAAAGTCTGACCCTCCAGTACTGGGGAGGAGGGCTGGGGCTGCCCCCTCTCTCCAGGATTGCTCTAGCCAAAGTCTGACCCTCCAGATTCACAGGATTTTAACATATTGCCCAATGTGGCTGCTTCCCCGCCCCCAATGTAGCCCCCTACCTGGCTGGCCCCCTAGTTGGGTGGTGACACTGCTGGCTGGTCCAAGTATGCTGGTCCAGGAAAGATGATGTGATAACAGCATAGGCTTTGATGTTTAATGGCTGAGATTAGTGGCTTGAAAGAGTTTAGGACCCATGCTACTTGCTGATGGAACAGCCAAAATCATCCTACAAGAAGTCTGGTCCCAGGAATCCAGTCATTGAAGAAGCAGCATTTAATTACTCAAAGACAATGTTATCTTTCTACTGTTGATACACAATTATTGCATTGTTTTGATGCTGTTGTCAGTATCCTTTGACCACATGGGTGCTAAACTGAGTGTTACATGATATACCTATTATATACCACATACCATACCAATTATACATGTTTTCTATGCAGGCACATTATTGTTATGTATTGGGGAATGCCTGCAATAGCATAACCATTGAGAGAAAAGTAAAGGAAGGTGGAGTGAATCCTCCATGTTTATTGATAAAGACGTATTGATATTTCTGATGTCATAATCTGACTTGTGTCAAGACTTGTTCAGCTGGGCCTGATGCAGTTGTTCTCATGACCATCATGCTGCACAGCCTCTCCAGGTGATTGAAGCATGTATGATAAGTGTCCTTTAGTTTTGTATGATTGGCATGACCTGTCTCAATGGAAGCACTTTATTCTTGCTAAGTTTGATTTTTTTGCAGAGGCATGCCTCTGGAGAGGAAATAACTTCTGAATTGTTGCCTAGTGAGAGTAAAATGGTAACTTAATCAAGCGAGACATTGTCAGTAGTATGCTTGGGGAATCTGTGCTGGGCTGTATATTGTGTTGGTCTTGCTGGCATTGACCCACTCTCAGGGAGACCAAAAGACATATCAGCCATCAGGTGATATGAAGTAATGTCACTTTATAGTTGATAGCATCTAGCATATTACTATTTACTATGCATGTCAATGTTGTGTCTTATGATATATTCATAGTAACTTCAGATGATACTTTCCACTGTTGGACTGAATCATTATGTTTTTTTAGTCCGAACATTTTTGATGGATGTATTTCTGAGCTCAGGACCCGCGCTAAGCAGAGCTTGTTACAAAGATCCTGACCCACAGGGGGTTGTCATCCCTGCAGCCGCCATAGACTCGATTGACTAGGGGCGTGGCGTCATCATGCACAAGATTTGGGCGCATCGGCATTTGTGACGCGGTTTTTATATGGTCTTTTATGGTCCATTCGCTGCCAAAATGGGAGTTACTTATAAGCAAAACGTTATTTAGATAAGTTAGTGGCCTTGAATCGGTATTCATTTCATTACATGTTTCATGTAGGTCGGCTGGGTATAATTATATAAATTACATAAAGTCTTTCTAAAATTGCGAGTTATTATTTATTTGTATATGGGCAAGGGAGTCTGCGTCCAGATGACGTCACCACCCCTGAGTCGCATTCGGTCAAATCGCCGGATGACTCTACCTTCTCATAGGGCCTTACTGACCCCTACCATCAGATCGCGCAGTTCCTGCTAGACTTTAGAAGCGAAAGTTTCACGTGTCCGACATACCTGGACACGGTCCGCCCCGCTCACTGACGTCATTTGACCTTGAGTGCGACTGCTGCCACCGGCACCAGGCCATCCTCGTCAGGAGCAAATAGCGAGCGATATTTTTGCCGAAGCGATTCGAACCCGGGCTGCCACTACCGGGGGAGGGGGAGGGGTCAGAAGCCCAGCGCTCTCCCTATTGAGCTACAGGGACGGAAGTTATTGTAGCTAATGAGCTACAGGGACGGAAATGATTGTAGCTAATGAGCTCAGTATAGCTACTGAGCTCTTTATTCAACTCCATGAACTTAACAGTACAATTGTATTGCATGATAATTCATTATTATGCTGCTCACTTCCTGGTAGCAATCTATTTTAATTGGCGGATTGGCACAAATTCCAGCTCCAGTTAAAGTTTGCCAATTTGGACTCGGATCCAGTTTTTCAACTCTGATCCGGTATTCAGGTAATCTGCCCGAGTCAGACATGTATTGGGGTACTTTGGCTTACATTACTTTGGCTGGATTTTAAGATAATTTCATCTGTGATACTGATTGAGGTTCAGGAAGAAAGCTATGAAATATATTATGGAACCAATATTTTTATTTTATTTTTAACCCACTGTTTGCATGGGTGGCTTTGCGTTCAGAATACTCTGTCAAGTTACGGTCCTTGTCCATAACTTGAACCCCTACCATACTTAGCCATTGCGTTTCGATGCTGGTTTGCTTACAGCCAATATTGTGTATGGCCGGATAGGGTCGCTAAGGGAGGATAATACATCGCCTGTGCTGCTGTGAACCAGCCGGTGGCTGGACCTTACCTTGACCTGGTGTGTTTTGGGGAGAATGAGGTCGCCTCCCGCGGTATGATTCAGCTGTCAACAGGTCGTCACACTGTCAGTAGGGACTGTCGACTGCTGAAGCTGGCCACCAGTCTATAGCCTTGTGTCCTCGGCCATTGGGCCGGTAGGGACTGTCGAACTGCTGAAGCTGGCCACCAGTCTATAACCTTGTGTCCTCGGCCATTGGGCCGGTAGGGACTGTCGACTGCTGAAGCTGGCCACCAGTCTATAGCCTTGTGTCCTCGGCCATTGGGCCGGTAGGGACTGTAGACTGCTGAAGCTGGCCACCAGTCTATAGCCTTGTGTCCTCGGCCATTGGGCCGGTAGGGACTGTCGACTGCTGAAGCTGGCCACCAGTCTATAACCTTGTGTCCTCGGCCATCGGGCCGGTAGGGACTGTAGACTGTTGAAGCTGGCCACCGTATCCCATCACATCGATTTGTATTGATTGCAACTCGCTAAATGATTTTATAGATTGTGAGATATGTCGGATGGTCGCTAGACAACGTGAATATCTTTAGGTGGAGAGTGAGGCGCCACAACGCCCCACGCACGGTGATGGTAATTTGAAGAAATGGAAACGACATCCAAAACTGGGAACAGCATACTGGTTCTCCTTTCTCCATTGACAAGAATCAAATGTTTTGTCACTGTTATATGGTATGACCTGAATTCGACACAAAATATCCGGCTTATGCAACACACTTTGTACACTGAGTATATCGTTTTGTTAATCAAAGCTCGACCAAGCTCGATGAACATTGGTCCAGCTGGTCATGCCTATAGCTTTTGCGGTGGTTTACCAACGTCCTCGTTGGTAAACCACCCCTGATAGGACTGAGCACTGCAGTACTGCTGTCAACATTGGAGCTGTCATCTCCGATGATACTGGTATGGTATCATTTATACCATTGCGCCATTGACATACTGGCAAAACGCAGTCACGTGGCTGATCACCGGTCGGCGCGCGGTACCGGCGGCGGAACCGGTGACTCTCCGTCACATAATACGCGTGGTGTCGATCGTTCACCATCGTCGTCTTCACGGAGGGCACCTTTCCCGGTGTGGTCCCTGGCGTCTTCACGGAGGGCACCTGTCCCGGTGTGGTCCCTGGCGTCTTCACAGATGACCAAACCTTGTCCCTGGTGTGGTTTCCCTTGGCGTTCTTCTAGGAGGGCACCTGTCCGGGTTTGTCCCTGGCGTCTTCACGATGGACACCTGTCCGTTGTGGCCCTGGCGTCCACTGGAGGGCACCTGTCCCGGTTGCGTCTCTGCGTCTTCACGGAGGGCACCGTCCCGGAATCAGTGTGATCCCTGGCGTCTTCACGATGACACCTGTCCCGGTGTGTCGCCTGGCGTCTTCACGGAGAGCACCTGTCCCGTGTGCTCCCCATGCGTCTTCACGGAGGCACCTGTCCCGGTGTGGTCCCTGGCGTCTTCACGGAGGGCACCTGTCCCGGTGTGGTCCCTGACGGCCCAGTGGAGTGCGGAGACGTGGCGCGGTCCCATGCTGCGCGGTGGCGCGACGGGCCGTGATGCGCTGCCCTGGCACGGTGTGTGAGGCGCTGCCGTGGCGAGGCACGTCTGTGTACGTCTGCGGTCTCTGTTTGACCGGTCACCGCCGCTGGCCGGGGTACAGTCTGACCGGTCACCGCCGCTGGCTGGGGCACAGTCTGACCGGTCACCGCCGCTGGCCGGGGTACAGTCTGACCGGTCACCGCCACTGGCTGGGGCACAGTCTGACCGGTCACCGCCGCTGGCCGGGGTACAGTCTGACCGGTCACCGCCGCTGGCCGGGGTACAGTCTGACCGGTCACCGCCGCTGGCCGGGGAACAGTCTGACCGGTCACCGCCGCTGGCCGGGGTACAGTCTGACCGGTCACCGCCGCTGGCTGGGAACAGGTCCCTCCGCTTGCTTCTCCCCGGCTCCATTTGCTCGTCGTGGTCGACTTGTTGGGTGATTTGTCATGTGTTTCACCCGCCGCCCTCAGATGAGATGACATTTTTCACTCTGCAACCATTACTTCTGATTAACTGTTGCAGTCGCGGCGGCAGACTGAGCACGAATAAATGCGACCATTTGTAAACCGAGGCTTTTGTACCGTTCTTTTTCTGATGGACGTTGAATGCAGGCGTACCGAGTTTTGTTTCTCGATGTGTGTGTGTTATATTTATGTCGTTTTGCTGCATGGTCGATGGAATGGTTTTGTAATCTTAGACAAGCTGTAGTCGTCTTCTTTCTTTCCGTCGTCGTTTCTTCTCCGGTCGCTCCGTTAGTCTCTGACACACTATGTTTGTCCCTGTGCTGCTACTCTCCTGTTTCTCGGCACCTGGCCTGGTCTCCGGGACGTGACCGGGGCCTTGCCGCACGTCCCTTCCCGCTGGCGGCTGACGCGCCGCCGGCAGATGACAGCTGAATGCTGACGACTGATTACCTCCGTGTGACGGTCAGCGGTCCGGACTGGCCCCTCCGTGTGACGGTCAGTGCTCCGGACTGGCCCCTCCGTGTGACGGTCAGCGCTCCGGACTGGCCCCTCCGTGTGACGGTCAGCGGTCCGGACTGGCCCCTCTGTGTGACGGTCAGCGCTCCAGACTGGCCCCTTCGTCTGACGGTCAGTGGTCCGGACTGGCCCCTCCGTCTGACGGTCGGCGCTCCGGACTGGCCCCTCCGTCTGACGGTCAGTGGTCCGGACTGGCCCCCCGTGTGACGGTCAGCGGTCCGGACTTGGCCCCTCCCGTCTGACGGTCGGCGCTCCGGACTGGCCCCTCCGTCTGACGGTCAGTGGTCCGGACTGGCCCCTCCGTCTGACGGTCAGCGGTCCGGACTGGCCCCTCCGTCTGACGGTCAGCGGTCCGGACTGGCCCCTCCGTGTCTGGCGGGCCGCTTCCTGGCTCCGCTGCCCTGCCGCCGGAGCTCGGACCGGCTCAGAGCTCCGACATCACAGCGGCTGCCGGGCCCTGCTACAGAGGGACGGCCGCAGAGGGCAGCGGGGGGCCGGCCGCCTGTCACCGCCGCTCTGCCAGTCATAGGACGTCTCCGCGCCGCTCTGGGCCGTTTTCCGGGAAGGTGTCGCCGTCCGACTCCGTGACGCCGCCCGTCTCTGTCTGCCTCTGTCTCCGTCTCCTGGCCGGCCGGCGCTGCGTGCCGTGCTGTGCCGAGTGTGGGCCCGGACAGCCGGGCCGGCGTGACTCATGTGCCGGACGGACCCGCAGTGCTCGTGTGTGTGTGATGTGTTTTTGTCGGCAGTACGCGGCCCAGGTCGGACGGTCTCCGCAGCCTGGTGTGCCGGCCGCAGTGCCCAACCGGAGCCGTCCACCGGAGCGGAGGACAGGAGCCGTCCACAGGAGCCGTCCACAGGAGCGGAGGACAGGAGCCGTCCACAGGAGCGGAGGACAGGAGCCGTCCACAGGAGCGGAGGACAGGAGCCGTCCACCGGAGCCGTTCACAGGAGCGGAGGACAGGAGCCGTCCACAGGAGCGGAGGACAGGAGTCGTCCACAGGAGCCGTCCACAGGAGCGGAGGACAGGAGCCGTCCACAGGAGCGGAGGACAGGAGCCGTCCCAGGGAGCCGCCACCGGAGCGGAGGACAGGAGCCGTCCACAGAGCGGAGGACAGGACCCCCCGTCCACCGGAGCCGGTCCACAGGAGCCGTCCCACAGGAGCCGTAACCACAGGAGGGGAGGACAGGAAGCCGTCCACAGGAGCGGAGGACAGGAGCCTCCACCGGAGCGGAGGGACAGGAGCCGGTCCACAGGAGCGAGGACAGGAGGGCCGTCCACAGGAGCGGAGGACAGGAGCCGTCCACAGGAGCGGAGGACAGGAGCCGTCCACCGGAGCGGAGGGAAACAGGAGCCGTCCACAGGAGCCGTCCACCGGAGCCGTCCACAGGAGCCGTCCACCGGGGCGGAGGACCAGGACCGTCCACAGGAGCCGTTCACAGAAGCCGTCGCACAGGGAGCCGTCCCCGGAGGAGGGACAGGAGCTGTCCCACAGAGCGGAGGACAGAGCCGTCCACAGGAAGCCGCCACCGGAAGCCGAGGGACAGGAGCCGTCCACAGGGGCCGCCACCGGAGCGGGAGGGACAGGAGCCGTTCACAGGAGCCGCTCCACCGGAGCGGAGGACAGGAGCCGTCCACAGGAGGCTGTCCACCGGAGCGGAGGACAGAAGCCGTCCACCGGAGCGGAGGGCAGGAGCCGTTCACAGGAGCCGTCCACCGGAGCGAGGACAGGAGCGTCCAACCGGAAGCGGAGACAGGAGCCGGTCCACAGGAGCCGTTCACAGGAGCCGTTCCACCGGAGCGGAGGACAGGAAGCCGTCCACAGGAGCCGTCCACCGGAAGCCGTTTCACACCGGAGGGAGGAACATGAGCCCGTCCACAGAGCGGAGGGACAGAAGCCGTCCACAGGAGCGGAGACAGGAGCCGTTCACAGGAGCGTCCACCGGAGCGGAGGGACAGGAGCCGTCCACAGGAGCCGTCCACCGGAGCGGGAGGACAGGGAGCCGTCCACAGGGAGCCGTCCCACCGGCGCCCCCCCTGAGCGAGGACAGGAGCCGTCCCACAGGAGCTGCCACCGGAGCGGAGGAACAGGAGGCCGGTCCGCACCGAAGCGGAGGACAGGAAAGCCGTTCCACAGGAGCCGTTCACAGGAAGCCGTCCCACCGGAGCGGGAGGACAGGAGCCGTCCACCGGAGCGGAGGACAGGAGCCCGTCCACAGGAGCCGTTCACAGGAGCCGTCCACCGGAGCGGAGGACAGGAGCCGTCCACAGGAGCCGTCCACAGGAGCCGTCCACCGGAGCGGAGGACATGAGCCGTCCACAGGAGCGGAGGACAGGAGCCGTCCACAGGAGCGGAGGACAGGAGCCGTCCACAGGAGCCGTTCACACCGGAGCGGAGGACAGGAGCCGTCCACCGGAGCGGTGGTGTCGGACCGCGTTGTGACCGCCGGATGTGAGGCGGCTATGTTCTCAGAGAAGCGACCTCCGTATTCAGCCGACGGCGCCGTGACCGCTGACTCTGGCCGCCGTCGGCCGCAGAACAGAACAGAGCTGAGCTGAGCTGAGCTGAACTGAGCTGAACTGAGCTGAACTGAGCTGAACTGAGCTGAACTGAGCTGAACTGAGCTGAGCTGGGACCAGCCGTGGGACAGACGTGCGACACGTGCCCGGCCGAGCGTGTCCGCAGCGGCGGAACGGGTTAGTTAGCAGCGGCGGCTGTGGCACGCCCGGAAAGTTGGCTACTTTCTGCTGAAGCTGTGTGCTCGGGGAATCCGTCCAGAAGGTGTACTCTGAATGGAAGTTCGTGACTGTGTCGAAAGCTTAGCGCGGAAGTTGTCTGTGGAATGTTAGTTCTGTAGCTGTGTTCGGGTAACTTCTTCGGAGCTGTGCTATGGAGCTGCTTTCGTCAGCTGTTATTTGTGTCCAGAAATATATTTCGCTTGCTCCGCTGGAAGACTCGCTTTACAATATGTACTCTGCTGGGCTTGGAAGCTGTACTTTAAATCTCTGTAGGCAGCTGTACGTATGCTCCTTGTTCGTCATCGGAAGATACCAGTTTATTCGAAAAAGTTTCACCTAAATAAACGATGCGTTTTCACTCTTTCACGTCATAGTTATAAAACAGTGAAGACGACACTAAGGTCGAAGAGCAAAACACTTACAAACAGACATATTAAAATGCACTCAATTAAAACAACGCACACAAACACTAAGACAAGATAGACAGCGGCGAATCTGCACTCCCGTCTAAATAGCAGCTACTAGTGGTGCCAGTTTCAGAAAATGTTTGTCCAATGTGCGACCGATGTCCAAGACCATGGTCAGCTGTCCGTCTGAAACCGTCCGAAAGATCATTCTTTGTCCGAAATTTGTCCAAAAGCAGAAACAAAATTTATGATATGGAATGTAAAACATGCCAGTGTATTCATTTCACAATATATGCATAAATATAGGCATTTGTGTCTAAATAACGCTATTGTTAGGATACTTCGATAAGCCACAATCATCATATATTCATTTATAAACAGGAGCATGTATTATTAAAAAATCAGGGATTTAAACACACGACAAGTCATCCTTGGGCATTGGATGTCTGAAAATGTCTAAAGAAATATGCTTAATGTCCGACCGAACACCGAATCGGTCTTCGGACGAATTTGGATTTCCGAAAATGTTTGCACCGATTGGCACCAGCTCTCCGCAGCCCGATCTGTGTCTGGTGCTGGTCTGCGTGTCGTGGTCAGTGTGGACGGGTTGGCTTTCTCCCCTGCTGGCTGTGTGTGTGTGTGTGTGTTGCGGTCAGCCGGCCGGCCGCGTTGGTCCGCCGCCTGCTGCTGGGCAGACCGACAGCCGGCCGACACGCCGCACCGCACAGATCTCCAGCATCCAGAGCACAACCCGCGCCACAAACAGCACACCATGTAACCCGCCGCACAGTACTCCCGATCTCAGCATCCAAGAGGCACAACCCTCCGCGCCACAAACATGCACACCAATGGTACCACGCGCACGGCACCAGACACACGTCTACCGATCTCCCGCACTCACAACACACCGCGCCACAAACAGACACACCCATGTACCTTCCGGCCCGCCGCATACCGCACAGACCACGCCGATCTCCGGCACCTCCAACACCACAAACCGCGCCCACAAACAGCACCAATGTTACCCCCGCGACCGCACAGACAATACTCCCCGATCTCCCGGCATCACACACACCGGGCCACAAACAGCACACCATGTACCCCCGCCGCACCGCACAGACACCCCGATCTCCGGCACTCACAGCACAACCCGCGCCACAAACAGCACACCATGTACCCCCGCCGCACCGCACAGACATCCCGGTCTCTCCGGCACTCACAGCAGAACCCGCGCCACAAACAGCACAACCCGCGCCACAAACAGCACACCATGTACCCCCGCCGCACCACATTACTCCACATCACATCACACTACACCACATAGCACTACACCACATCACATCATACCACATCACATCGCACCACAACACACCACACTACATCACAGCACAGCACATCACAGCATGTTTGCGCTCGTGCTCACTGGTCGAGCCTCGCGTCTCGTTCCCGGTCCAAACCTAGCGTGACCGGCCACTGTTGGCAGCTGGCGTGACCGGGCCACTGGTGGGAGTGGCGGCTAGCGGCTACAGTGGAGCCATCAGCCATACAGTGGAGTACAGTGGAGTTGACAGGGCGGCTACAGTGGAGCCTGTTGACAGGGCGGCTACAGTGGAGCCTGTTGACAGGGCGGCTACAGTGCTGCCATCGTTAGCCAGACTCGCTCCGCCCACCTGCACTGTCCAACACCAGCCACACTCGGCCGCCGAGTCCGTCCGCCCGGCAGAAACCTCATCCGATTGTTTCCCCAGTGGAGGCGTCGCTCAGCCGTCGGCCGTCGGCCGCCGCCTTTTGTTCCGCTAATCCGCCCGGCTTATTTCCCTCTTAGCGGCTGTGTGCGGTTGCAGCGGTGGTGGAGCTGCTGTGGTCCATGTGAACCGGCTGTGGTCTGTTGACGCCGCCGTGTGATGTGATGAGCTCAGAGCTGTGAGAGCTGTGAACAGACATGTGGCTCGCTGATCGGACATGGTGTGGACAGAGGGCCGGCTGTGAGCAGACCTGTGGCCCGCCGAGGCCGGCTGTGAGCAGACCTGTGGTGGCCTGCCGAGGCCGACTGAGCAGACCTGTGGCCTGCCGAGGCCGACTGTGAGCAGACCTGTGGCCCGCCGAGGCCGGCTGTGAGCAGATCTGTGTTGATCAGACAGTCAGACCCACAGACAGCGCCGGCCGTGGGTGGACCGCCGCGTTTGTTATGCCGTGTCTGGTCGTCTGTTCGTTATCCGTTCGGTCGGCAGCACCGGGAGGCGGCGCACCTAATGAATCACCGAGCAGTGGCGCTCTATTTGTCGCGCAAATCACCGAGCAGCGGCGCTGTATTTGTCGTCCAGTCACCGCCGCCACCACCGCCGCCGCCGCCGCCGCCGCCGCCGCCGCCACCGCCGCCACCGCCGCCACCGCCGCCACCGCAACCGGCTTTGTGTGGTTGGGCCACCGGGGGCCGAGGCCGCTACCGAGAGCCGCCACCGCACAGCGACCCAGTCAGAAGAGGCGGCCACCGAAACCGGCCACCTAACACGCCGCCAACACCTGGCCGGTGCCGAACTCAAGGCCAACCACGCAACGTTCACCAGCACCAAAACCACAAGCCAACCGACAAGCCAACCACACCATGCACACCAATGCACAACAAGCCCGACGCCACACGCGACGCTACGCCACCGCTGTTGCTGCTGCGTGCTGCTGCGGCCAGGGCGGCGCGGCGGTGACCGGGGGCGGCGGTGGTGGGGCAGGGCGGGCGGGGAGTGTTCCGTGGCGTGATGACGGCCTCTGTTTACCCGGGAGGCGATCGGCAGTGAGAGGTGTGTGCCGGACTGCCGCTGGTATTGGGACACTGATGTAACAAGCGTCACGAACCTTACCAGCTATCAGGGTCGGCTATCGTCACGAACCGCTCATACGTCAGGATAGGACTGGACGGAGGCGGAAAATGGGCCAACTCACGGCAATGAATGGACGTCCTTCTGTTTGTTGATTTGTAGTGCGCGAATTCCGCAGGTTTTGGTAAATACTCTCAGACCTCGTTTGGTATCTTCTTCTTCTTCTTCTTGTTAGACCGATTGCAGTTCACCACTGGCGGACGTGTCGTCGTTCGTTAGCGGCTGTTTGTGTCTCCGGAGACGTCGCTGCCGTTACTGCTGCGGTCACAGCGGCGCTGTGGAGTGTGGACAGTTTGTCACCCGCGGGAGACAGCGGAACGGCCGGGCCCGCGGGAGACAACAGAGCGGCCGGGCCCGCGGGACACAGCAGAACGGCCGGCTGCCGGGCCAGCATAACCGGCAGCTGTGAGGCGGTGGGTAGCACGACGGTACGGCGCCGCGCTGGGTCGGCACAACTCAGCTGACAGCTCAGCTGACAGCTCAGCTCTGGACTGAGAGACGTCGGTGGTCGACTGGGACAGCTCGGGGCCCTCGGGATCGCTGTGAGACAGACTGTCCCCGGTCGGTTCCAGCGACAGCCGGTGCCACTCCGTCAGGGTGACGCCGTCTCATGCGGATCGATAACACGCCAATTCCGGTGAGATCCAACCGCTGCCAGTCGACCGTGACCGCGCTGACTGTGGCTGAGTCGCGGCGGCGGCGGCGGCGGCGGCGATTGTGGCGCGTGTGCGCTGCGTTAGCCGCGGTGCACTGGACCATGTCTGCGGCGCGGCGCGGCCGGCCGGCCGGCGGCGCCGCGCGGCAGTCTCTCCCGGCCAGCGCGGCGGCCCGCAGCCGCGCCACCGCTCTCCGTGAGCTGCTGTGTGTGCTGTTAGAAGTGCGATGATGGCCAGCCCTGCCATGGCGCGCCTGCCGCGCGGCGGGCCGCGGCCGGCCCTGCCCTCCGCCGCCCCGCCCTCGCCCAGTGAGTGCCGCTGCCGTACCGTCCTGTGTTAGCCCACAGCCCGCGGACAGACGGCCGCGCCGTGCTGTCGACGGGCGGGAGCTGAGACCCCCAGGTTGTATATCGGCGGACGACGTGTTGGCAGTTGGTTGGCCTACGTTGTGAGCTGTTTTAACGGCGGAGAATGCTGCTGGTTCAAACTGCTACATTGTCGGGTTCATGGGACATGAGTTGCAGGGCTCGCGGGGTGTTGGTGTTTAGTTCGTCAGTCACGCGTCCGCACCTCCGTCTACTACACAGCTCGTCGAACAGAACCCTTCTCGGCCGCTGAGTTGGGCTGCCGTCGTGCCGACTTGAGGTCACGTACGGCTGACGGTGCCCCGCCCACTGAGCTTCCGCCGGCGTCATCTCGGTGTCGGTGCCGGCTGACGGCCGCCGCTCGTCCCGGTCGTGACGCCGGGCCGCGGGGCAGGGCTGGGGACGTGCCGGCCGGTCGCCACTCCAGGGTGGCTGCTCCCTCCTCTTCCCGCTCCCCTGTGGGCTCCCGCTTGTCGCTCCTGGGAGCGCTGCTGTGTCGCGGAGACTGCGCTGTTTTTCTCCCGACGGCCGTCTCCGGCAGGGTTTATGTGTTTTGCTACTCAGGTGAACCTGTCGATACTAACTAACTTTGTTTAAAAGTTAGTCATTTGATTACCAGCGTTGGTCTTGTTTTGTGAGCGTCTCGAATGGTGTATTGGTGAGATTACGGTGTTATTTGGGCCTCTCTGGTAAGGCTGTAATCAATGTGCTCTTCGCCCCCTATCACCGGACTCATCCATTTCCGGTAATCTCCGTCTGTCCCATCCCGGCGGCCGCCGTTCCCTGTGCGCCGTGTCCTGTCTCTGTCGGCTCTGTCCGTCTGGCCCACTGAACTATATATAAGTCTGGCCTCTGGCCTTTCCTGATGCGATGCTCCTCCCTGTCGTCCATTCTTTCTTTGTGTCCCATTGCGTTGGCTACCCGGTGCGTCGGGTGGGTCATTTATCGAGCCGGATGATAGGGACTGTCTCAGTACAGGGTACATTCTCCTAACTCTCCTACTCTCTGTCCGCAATAGCTTGTCCTATGAACGTATTTAACGCTCAGTGCTGATCTGTATTTGTCCAATGTTTTCAGTTGGTGTGAACGTTAGAAGTGATGCTATTTCATTTCACCTTTTACTTTCGTTGTAATTTGTCGTTCACAGGTGTCACTGATGCACAATTGATATGAAACTCATAATATATCACGTTAATTGCTTTCACTTTCATTTCTGCCTTTTAGTACTTACACTGGCAGGCAGGGACGTAGCCAGGAGGGGGAACGGGGGCAATGGCCCTCCTGAGCAAAATAAGTTCACACTAGATAGAATGGGGTTTTCTGAAAACCCGACCCTACCCCCCCCCTCCCGGTCAGCAGCATATGGCTGAGGAGCAAATTACGTTATTTTTCCGACGTGCCCCCTCCCTTGATACATATCCTGGCTACGTGCCCGCTGGCATGTTTGGCATAGTTTTGCCCACTGGCCTGTTTTGCTCAGTTAAAACCGTGGGACCGGGTGTCTAAACTAAAACTAGTTTTGCCCACATGGACACAACTTGCTGGTAGTTGGGCAAAACTTGTTGGCTCTAAGGATCATTTTACAGACTTAGGTAGGTAAGAGTGTCTTATAAAACAGAAGCCTCTGTATACTATATTTCCCCTATATCCCTGACCTGCATCAGTTTCATCTGTGTGGAAGCTCCCTGTGGGATGTGAGAATCTGTTAATCTGTGTCCGTATCAGTCTCTGGATTATGCTCTCACTGTATGTTTCTACGCCTCTGTACCAGTCCTCCACACTGTGTTGTACCTCTGTACGTCTCTGTCCCTCTATGCCTGCCGGTGTCTGTACGTCTATGTCCCTCTATGCCTGCCGGTGTCTGTACCAGTCCTCCACAAGTGTCTGTGTCTTACGTACGTCTCTGTCCCTCTATGCCTGCCGGTATGTCTGGCGGCCGACTGCCGGACCGTGACGGTCGTCCAGCTCTGGCCCACTGCTCCATATTCCCAGCCGGCCAGCACCGGGGAACGGACGGCACCGCGCCGCCCGCCCCATTCTGTTATTGTCTCCGCTCTGAGACCGGGCCAGGGCGGTGCTGTGTCGCGTACTGCTGCTGTCTCTGCTCTGACCGGGATGGAGTGGTGCTGCTGCCTGCCTTCCCGCAGTCGGAGAGCCCTCGCCACCTCCTCAGTCGGCCGGCCGCTGGGCCCAGCCAGCTGCCGCTGCGTGCCACCGCGGCGACTGACCCGGCCGACTAATAGCAGCGCGTCAGATCGGGGACCGGGGTGCCGCGGTGGTGTAACGCGCGGCCGCGCTGCTGCTGCTGCTCTGCAGCTGTCCGGCGTCGGTCGGTCGGTCGGTCACACACAGCACAGACACACGGCTGCCGAGCCACTGACGGGGGACCGGGCCGGCGGCGGTCCTGACGTGGGAGGATCCGGTCCAGCCTGTGACAGCCTCTGATTGTGTGACTGTGTGTGAGCGAGTCGCCTGTGATTGTGTGGCTGTGTGTGAGCGAGTCGTCCCAATAAGCGGTGTCAGCTGCGGTTTGTGCGCTCCGTCAGCCGGCGGTAACTGGGCCACCGACGATCGGTCCGGCCTGGCTGCGCCGGGGCTACCGGACGGGGGGCGTCGCTGGTGACGCCGCCAGCTGCTGACCTTACCCCGCTGCCGCTGACCGTGACTTGTGTGTCGGTGAGCTGTATGTTTGAGAGCTGGTTAGCTGGTGTCGTCTCAGTCGCTGCGGGGTTTCCGAGTGGGAGGAGGAGGCTTCAGCGGAGGCAGGAAGCGGTGCCCGCCAAGTCGGTGTCCGGCTGCTGAGTTGGACAGCACGGTCAGTCGTTTCATTGAAAGCATGCAGATACAAAGAACGGCAGTGTCTAGGTAGCGCGTACTCAGTTCTGAATATCTTGTGTCACGTTGTGTAAGGAACGCTCTATTAAATTGAAATCGATGCTGAAGAATGCTGGAGCGGAATCACATTCCATTCAATAGAAACGACCGGATTGAATCGGAAGATCTAAGGTATATATCCATCCGGCTGGTTGGATATTTTGATTCCTTGCTGAGCAGTTGAGAGCGTTTGCATAATGTTGGATGTTTTAGGATGGACTTGGAGCAGGAGCGAACTCGGCCTGATCGGACCTCTGGCCGTGTCGGCCGGCCGGACCTGGCTATGTGTCGTCTCTTGGCTGGGCTGGCCGGTGGGACGCGGCCGGAGCTCCGGCGTGCCGCCGCCAGCTGCCGCGTCTGTCAGCGGCAGTGGTCGGTCCGCTGACAGCCGGACTGACGCTGACGGAGAGCAGCGTACGCCACAAACACACCTCCGCCGGACAAACAGTACCGGCAGCACGGGACGCACTGCACAGGCACAGAGCGTGTGTCAGCCTGCGTCGGTGGCGTTCCCCGCGGCCGTGCCCACTGCCCGGCTGCGGCGACTGATAGAGAAGACGGGTCACCGGCCTCGCTGCTCCCGCCTCTATTTCCGATCACCCTCTGTCACTGTATATCTAGCCCCGTCTCTGATCGTTGGTGTCAGCCGGCTGTCAGTGACGCCACCGAGACGGTCGCCTGCCTGTAATGGCTGCCGATCATCGCTCTCGGCGACACTGACGCAACACTGTCGATCGGTGACACTGACACTGACGCAACGCTGACGATCGGCGACACTGACGCGCTGTGTGTCATCGGATGGCCGCGCTGTCTCCACCCTGCACGGTTTTTGCCCGGCTGCCTGCCGTTGTTGATGGACAGGCTCGGCCCGGCGGCTCGCTCGGCACGTCACGCGGCCGTCGGCCGGATATTGGACGTGTCTCGCGTCAGCAGACAACCGTCGGAGGGTCGGCCGCGATCTGCAGCGCCACATGCTATTGACCGTGTGGTGACATTGCTGAGTCGGTATAGAGGTACGAAGGGCGCGCGGCCAGCAAGTGTCGTCCGGCGTGCGGCGGATCGTCCGCGGACCTCGCCGCAACTGTCACACTTCCTCGGCATGAAAACCGTGACAAAAACTGGACTGGCGGCGGGTCGGCCGCGGTGACTTCCCGTTATAGCGCCGGCGTGACCCGGGCGTGTGACACGGAGCCGGGTGTGACTCTGGGCAGTGGCACAGCGCTCGTCCCGGCCCCGACGGCAGTGGGACCGCTGCTCCGCTGTGTTCCGCTGTGTTCCGCTGTGTTCCGCTGTGTTCCGCTACTCCGCTGTGTCCGCTGTGTTCCGCTGTGTCCGCTGTGTTCCGCTGGTCCGCTGGTCCGCTGTGTTCCGCTACTCCGCTGTGTTCCGCTGTGGGTGTCTGTGACCAGTCTCCCACGGAAGCCGCTCGTCCTTGATGCCGTCCGGCGCCGGTCTGCTGCGATGGGCACCGTTCGTCCGCCGCCTTCACCGAGGAACGGCTAGAATACGGCCGTCGGCCACGGCGCAGCGGCCGTAGTGAGAACTGCGGTGCCGCAGCTTCATGCCTGCGTGAAATGACCTCTTGGCTAGGCTCGAGTCTAGTTAGTTTATTTTGACTGGCGTTCGAGTAGAGTTCCCTGATTGCATCCAACTCTATTCAACGCCGGATACTGTTCCGCTGTTGGCGGAATGCCTGGGCAGTTCCGTCGAGGTGAGGACTGCTGCCAGACGCTCGCTGGTCTGTCCTCCATCCGGGCTACCTGGAACCTCCTGGTTCAGGGAGACGTGTAGAATCTCTCCCTCCCTGCTGACTGAGACCGCCTCTGTCCAGTGCAGTGTGGTCTGTTCGTGTGGTCTGTACCCTGAGCGACGCGTAGTATGGCCTGTACTCTGACCCGTCCTCGTGCCATTCGACCGCAGGTCCGGGCCCCATTAACCACTTTGACTGGTCCCGCTCGGCCCGGCCGCGGCTCTTTGTGCGCTGACGCCGGTCTCGCCGCACTGCCCATTCGACCCAGTCGGGCCATTAACATCTGACTGGATCCCGCTCGGCCCGGGCCGCGGCTTCTTTGTGCGCTGACGGAACGGTCTCGCCGGCCACTGACTTCGACGAGGTCGGGCCCATTAACACTTGGACTGGTCCCGCTCGGCCCGGCCGCGGCTCTTTGTGCGCTGACGCCGGTCTCGCCGGCCACTGACCGTGCCTGCTCTCTCACAGCCGTGCGATACCATCAGAGTCGCGCCGTGGACTCGGAGAGCCGGCCTGACACGGACGGCATCCTCCCGTCGGTCTCTGGGGTCGAGAGCTGCGTGTCTAGACAGCGGACAGCGGCGCCCGGAGTCTAAAGAGCGGCGCTGGGGTTCGGTGAGCTGCGTGTCTAGACAGCGGACAGCGGCGCCCGGAGTCTAAAGAGCGGCGCTGGTGTCCGGTGAGCTGCGTGTCTAGACAGCGGACAGCGGCGCCCGGAGTCTAAAGAGCGATGCTGGGGTCCTGTCAGCTGAGCCGGCGGCCAAGGCCGTGCGATCTGGTGCAGGGCCGCCTCGGTCAGGACCGGCTAGCCGCCTGCCGTCACCTGATCACGATCAGAGATAGTACTTTCAGCACAGCCTGGTGTGTGCGTCTGCCCGGCGGAGACAGGCAGACCGCAGCCGGCAGGTGCAGTGCTCATGCCGGCTGGGTCGGGTCGGTGGCCGGCGTTGCAGCTGTGTCGGTGGCCGGCGTTGCGGCTGTGTCGGTGGCCGGCGGTTGCGGCTGTGTCGGTGGCCGGGTTGCCGGCTGTGTCGGTGCCGGCGTTGCGGCTGTGTCGGTGCCGGCAGGTTGCGGCTGTGTCGGTGCCCGGCGTTGCAGCTTGTCGTCGGTGGCCGGCGTTGGGCGGCTGTGTCGGGTGGCCGGCGTTTTGCAAGCTTGTGTCGGTGGCCGGCGTTGCGGCTGTGCTCGGTGGCCGGACGTTGCGGCTGTGATCGGTGGCCGGCGGCTTGCGCTGTGCTCGGTGGGCCGTTGGTTGTCAGCTGTGTCGGTGGCCGGCGTTGGCAGCTGTGTCGTGGCCGGCGGTTGCGGCTTGTGACCGGTGGCCGGCGTTTGCGGCTGTGTCGGTGGCCGCGTTTGCGGCTTGTGTTCGGTGGCCGCGTTGCAGCTTGTGTCGGTGGCGGCGTTGCAGCTGTGTCGTGGTTCCGGTTGCAGCTGTGTAGGTGGCGGCGTTTGAGCTGTGTCGGTGGCCGGCGTTGGCGGCTTGTGTCGGTGGCGGCGTTGACGGCTGTGTGCGGTGCCGGCGTTGCGGCTGTGTCGGTGGCGCGTTGGCAAGCTGTGTCGGTGGCCGGCGTTTGGGCTGTGTCGGTGGCCGGCTTGCAGCTGTGTGGTGGCCGGCGTTTACGGGCTGTTGTTCGGTGCCGGCGTCTGCAGCTGTGTCGGTGGCCGGCGTTGCAGTGTGTCGGTGGCGGCGTTTTTGCTAGTGTGTCGGTGGCGGCCGTTGCAGCTGTGTCGGTTGGCCGGCGTTTGCGGCTGTTGTCGGTTGGCCGGCGTTTGCGGCTGTGTGGGTCGGCCGGCCGTTGCATTTCTGTGTCGGTGCCGGGGTTTGTTGCCAGCTGTGTCGGTGGGGCGTTGAGCTGTGTCGGTTGGCGCGTTGAGCTGTTATCGGTGCCGGCGTTGGTGTGTGTCGGTGGCCGGGTTGCAGTGTGGTCCGGGTGGCCGGCGTTGCAGCTGTGTCGGTGGCCGGGCGTTCAGCTGTTTGTCGGTGGCCGGCTGTTGCGGCTGTGTCGGTGGCCCGGCGTTGCAGCTCGTGTCGGTGTGCGGCGTTGGCGGCTGTGTCGGTGGCCGGCGCTTGCAGTGTGTCGGTGGGCGGCGTTGCAGTTGTGTGGTGGCTCGGCGTTGCGGTGTGTCGGTGGCGGCGTTGCAGCTGTGTCGGTGCCGGCGTTGCAGTGTGTGGTGGCGGCGTGCAGCTGTGTGGTGGCCGGCGTTTGCGGGCTGTGTCGGTGGCCGGCGTTTGCAGCTGTGGTCGTGTGGCCGGCGTTGCAGCTGTGATCGGTGGACGGCGGTTGCGGGTGCGTGTCGGTGGCTGGGTTTGCACGCTGTGTCGGTGGCCGCGTTGCAGCTGTGTCGGTGGCCGGCGTTGCAGCTGTGTCGGTGGCCGGCGTTGCGGCTGTGTCGGCTGCGCGGCGTTGCAGCTGTGTCGGTGGCACGGGTGCGGTTCTGTGGTCGGTGGCCGGCGCTTGCAGCTGTGTCGGTGGCCGCGTTGCAGCTTGTGTCGGTGCCGGCGTTGCAGCTGTGTTCGGTGGCCGGGGCGTTGCAGTGTGTTCCGGTGGCCGGCGTTGCAGCTGTGTCGGTGGCGGGGTTGCGGGGCTGTGTCGGTGGCCGGCGGTTGCGGCTGTGTCGGTGGCCGGGTTGCAGCTGTGTCGGTGGCGTGGCGTTGCGGTCTGGTGTCGGTGGCCGGCGTTGGCTGTTGTCGGTGGGCCGGCGTTTGCAGCTGTTGTTCGGTGGCCGGCGTTCAGCTTGTGGTGGCCGGCCGTTTGCGGCTGTGTTTCGGTGGCGGCGTTGCAGCAGTGGTCGGTGCCGGGTTTGAGCTGTGTGGTGCGGCGTTGGCAGCTGATGTCGGTGGCCGGCGTTTTCCACATCACGACCGACAGCACCATCAGCTTAGGCACGGGCTTGCCGGCCGCAAGTGTCGGTGGCGGCGTTTGCGAACACCATCGTGTCCATTCTGACCACTGGTGGCATGGTATACTCGTCCACGACCTTATCCGTGACGCACCCCGGTCAATATGGCAACTACTGGTTGGCGAAGAAGACGCGCTTGTCATGCACGAAGTTCTTAGGGTCGACACCCAGTGCGGAAGGCATTTCAGACGCAGGGAATGTTGTGGCTGCTCCGCCACTAGCGCACGTGCGCTCTGCGACTGTCATTGTCGTCCTTACGCGGTGCAGTGTCCCAAAATTTGTCGATTTGGGTGAGAGACAACGCCTAACTGTCAATAATTTTCCCACTCTCATCAGGGGCGTATCCAAGGCGGGGATCCTTAGGATCTAGGATCCCACCTGAGCCCTCAAAGGGCCCTTTCGAGTCTCGGCGGGCCCTTTTCGGCGCGCGCAGCTTGCCGAAAAGGCCCGACGAGAACGCTGCGAAGGTCAGTATTATGGATTTTTAAGGAGTCGGAAGACCACGTGAAGCTTATCTTGTGGGTTTAGAGCACTTTAAGAGCCTTTAGGCGCCTCCAGGGCTCTCTGAAAGACCAGGAGGGCCCCCTTAGGCGTTCAAAGAGCCTTGTGCATGTAGAGGGGCCCCGGCCAGCCGAAAGGACCCTTATCGGGTAAGAGGGCCCCTGAACACGTCGAATGCGTCCCTATCCAGCACAGAGGGCCCCTGAGCAGGTCGGAGGGACCCTCTTGAAGAAGGTCGGAGGACCCTTCTGAGAAGGTCGGAGGGACCATCCTGAGAAGGTCGAGGGACCCTCTGAGCATTCGGCAGGCGGCAAAGCAGCCAGCGCAGTCCCTTTGCCAGGTTCTAAAGGGCTCCTTAGCAGCTGGAGGGCCCTTGGTACACAAACCGAACAGAGGACCTGTAAAGTTGAAAGGGACCTGGGCAGGCAGTGGGCCCTTGACCAGACCAAACGGGGCCTGATCAGTCAGAGGCCCCTGAACACGGTCGAATGGAACCCTTGCCAGACAGAGAGGCCCTGGCAGGTCCGGAGGTCCCTGTGAGCATGTCGGTAAGGTGACAAAGCAGCAAGCGCAGTCCCTTGCCAGATCAGAAAGGCCCTTTAAAAGGCTGGCGATCCCCTGGACAGACCAGAGGGGCCCTGGAAAGTTTTAGTTGCCCCTGCACATATCGAAGGGGTGCCTGATTAGACCAAAAGGGCCCCTGGGCGGGTAAGAAAGGCCCCTGAACATGCAGAAATGGCCCCTAGTCAGCACGGAGGGCCCAGGGCAGGTCAGAGGGACCCTGAGCATGTCGACAGGGCGACCAAAAGCAGCCAGCGCAGTCTTACCAGAAAGTCGCTGGGCAGATCGGAGGGGCTCCTGGGCAAGTTCAGAGAGCCCCTGGCTAGACCAAAAGGTCCCCGGGCAAGTCGGAAGGGCCCTTGAATATGACAGATGAAGCTCCTAGCCAAACTGGAGGGGCCCCATGGTAACGTCGGAGGGCCCCTGAGCATGTCAACAGACGACAAAGCAGCCAGTGCTGTCCCTGGTTTCAGGTCCAAAGGAACCTCTGAACTGGCCGAATGGGTCCCTCCCTTGGCACATAAGAGACTTCTTGGAAGTCAGAGTTCCCTGGTCAGACGGAAAGGCCCAAAGGCACGCAGAGATTAAGAGAAGGAGGATTATTTTCACAATACAAATATCAAAATCGGAGCCTTCGGTATATTTGAAACACCCTTCGTACAGCGATTATGAGGCATTTGGTAACACGCGGAAACTCAGATGTAAAAAAATTGTTTTGTTAAGTAAAGCCTCTTCGTATCTGATATATATAATATATTATTATATATATATATATTATATATATATATATATATATAATATATATATATATATATATATATATATGTATATAATATAATATATTATATATAATAATTAACCCACTCCAATTTATGTCTTCTAGGGATCCCAGATGAGTCCTGAACAGGTCGGAAGGACGTTGAAAAGTTTGGAGAGCACTTACACTATCTAAATGGCCCCTGGGCATTTTAACAGAAAAATGCAGCTGTAAGGCAAATAAATATTCGAAAATTTTTTTCGCGCCACTCGCGCGCACTTTACTTACAAAAATGTTTTACTGTTATGCAAGCTGGCGGTGAGGACGCGTTCATTTGGGCTCTTTGCGATTTAATCGAATCGATGTTAAACGAAAAAACAGAGGTTTACACCCTTGAAACATCGGTATTCGTCTGCCGGACCTTGACCTTTGACATCACGGATGCAAAATTATTAATTGTGAATGTGACGCAAGCTGGCGTTATGGTCGAGTCATTTTGAGACCTTTTAGAGCCAAATTCGACGGTAACGAATAAATGAAGGACGCCTTTTTAAAGCAATTAACCCGCGGGCCCCACTGGGGGTGTTTGAACACCCCCTCAGTTTTATCAAGATAACGAAAAAAAAAACGGCGGCGCGTAGCGCCGCCCAAATTTTGGCATAACTTTCACTGATTCTTTTCGGACATTTTTCGAAAATTTAAGTTTCGTGTCAGGTCAGGTCACCCAGGTCAGTCACCTAGGTCAGGTCAGTTGACCCTACAAAAACGTTTGCGGTCGTGCCATGACTACAGTTTCTAAGGGATCGATATTCAAACTTTTAAGATTACATTAAGTCATTAGTATCTAAAAAATGTTTATCTTGTATTTTTTGTATCGGTGACCTTAGGTCGGGTCAATTTTGCGATCTCCCCATTATAAGTCAATGGAGAAATAATCAAATGCTTCTTTGTCGACGATATCAGTCCATTTCCTTCTGGATGATGTTATCATATGCATAGATAACAGTAGTTACTACTGTTATCTATTTGTCATATGTATATGTTTGATCCAAGTGCAGGTTATTGCTCAGGGAAACATACGGGGTTCATCTGGAGGTCATCCGAGGTCACCAACACCTTTTCGTCATTAACTCTGGCCATAATGAAGATAGAGAGCTGCAACTTACACCAGTGTGTTTTGTCTCGTAAGGACACATCTACTGATATGCAACATGACTCTACCTGGTCACCACTTGACCTTGACTGAGGTTAATTTTTTTACGTTGACCTCACATGATACAACTTTAACATATTTCAAAGTGTCTTGACGAGACAAAACACGATGGCGTAAAACCAGTATGGCGTTATCATTTGTAGGTAAGAATTATTCACGAAACATTTTTTGCCAAAATCAGCTTTTTTACTTAATGACCTCTAGAGCCTGAAGTATTTGGACCTGAGGTCAATTTTGAGGACAAAATGCGATTGCAAATTGCATTGGCTAGCGATTGTTCTTTGAACGTTTTGTTTTCTAGATAGCATAGTTCCGAGATATTTTGGGGTTTCTGGGATGCGATTTTTCTTAAACTTGAAAATTTGCCTGCCGAGGACCGCTGGTGACCTGGAGTTTGACAGCGAGCAGAAAAAAAAGTATGAGATAGTTTTCGAAATGATTTATTGATAACGTTCGACAGTGTCTTTTGTTGGTTACGTGCCATTGGGAGCGAGTTAGAGGGGGGGGGTGTTCAAACACCCCCAATCGGGCGAAGAAAATGCAGAGGCCCAGTGGGCGCGGGATTTAAGGCCCTTTCGAGGAGCCATTTTGGCCTTTTCCGGCCGCGGATCCCCCCTGAGCGAAATCCTGCTACGCCATGACTATCTCCTTTTAGGAATTAATTTTCCACTCCAAATTATATAATGATTATATTAATTCTGATATAAATAAATATTGACTTAAAATACATGATTTGAAATTATTGTTGTTGTTGATTTGGGCTTTAGGGGGCGCCGTAACTACTGAGGTTATGTGGCGCCCACATGATTTGAAATTAAAACCACTGGCTTTCATATTCAAAACAGTCATCAATTGTGTACCATTATCTACATAATTTTCCGCTCTCATGGCTCTTTTTGGGCTCTATTTCCACTCTCGACACCAAGCAAAAATGGAATCTTTGCGACACTGACGCGGTGATATTGATCATTTGTGAATTTTGACCTTTGTAACCTGACCTTGACCCACACTTGACATTAACAATACGTAAATGATTTCAGGTGGCAAAATATCTATCACTATCAAATTATATTTGCAAAATAACCTATAAACATGTGTTGCAGGACTTTCGTATATATTTTGCGCATAATGACATTTTGTGACCTGACCTTGACCTTTGCCAAAAATCTAACTTCAGCTCGTGTAGGATGTGTGTTATACATTTGAGAGCACTTTGGATGATCATGGTTGCAATCGAAGGCTTTGGATGACCAATATGACCTATACACTCAAATACCTCGAATACCGGTCGACCTTTGACCTGGCCGTGACCTGACATGTGAAGTTTATTTGATTATTTTAAGTTGGCTTTAGGTTCTTCTCACTGAGAGCTTTCCATTGCCGCCTTACGCCGCTCGCTGCGGTCCATTGGTTTGGAGAATAACTGGGTTGGCAAAAAACGCTCTTCCCCACCAATGGCGTTTCGCTCAGAATATAGGGCAAAACTAAAAACCGTTGGTGCTGATGGGTTTCGCAGGAAATATTTTTTTAATATTTTTCCCCATCTAGTATGATCATATTACATCGAAAAAAGACAGAATGACCAATATCCAGAACAAAAAAAGTATACCCCCTACCTCTAGTTTAAAAGATTAGTAAAAGGGTGTTCCGAAGATATCGCTTTGCTGACCACGATTCTGGCCGCCATCTTGGAATTCAAATCCATGGCCGAAAATCCAACGCCTAATATTCTGGCGCCCGCTTTATGTATTATGATCGCACTTTTTACCAGCCCTGCTGTGCAGGTCCATGATGAGATGAACTGTGGTGGCTGTCCGGACAAACGCTCCCTCCTGTGAAATGAATGGACGAGGTCAAAATCAAAATAGAAAGACAACAGTTTTGAAATGGGCATTGCTATAATGAACAGGCAATGTAATAGCAGGTACGATGCACAAAAATAACCATATGCATATGCATGCATGATATAGATCAGAATAGAGTAATCTCAACTATATCCAGAAAACTGGGCTATTCTATGTTAAGTTACCATGACAATTGAATCAATGACATGAATAATTGACATTGTATCACATGCAATTTGAGTGTTATATATAACAAAACGACATAAAACACGAGCAATCAAAACATCTGCACTATACTTGCATATAATAAAGCAATTGGTAAAAATCTTAGCACATCACGAATTGTGAAAAAGAACATGGAAAGGAGACTACTTTAAAATACAGCAGAAATGCTAAACTGAAAACACAGCAAAGTTGACAGCTATATTTGTCAAAAGCAAACAAGATGTAGGTATACAAATATCACGTGATGCGTCGTTAAGAGGTCATAACTTACATCATCCGCCAGGACAGAGTCGGCTACGTTTCGCAGCCGCAGGCCCTGCCCTTGTAGACACGCGCCAGCGCATTTTCAGCTGGCCCGAATGACTGCTCCACTTTCACGCGTGTGCGGCAGTGCGCCCTGTTGTACATAACTGATAGCGAGATAATATTACATATAAACAAAAATGAAAACAGCGGGCCAGCTGAACCCTCACCAGTGTAAGAGGTGATGCCACGCCCCCCCCCCCCATCACTCAAATAGGACATAAATCACTCAAATAGGGGCTAAATGACAGGACAGGGACGGACCTCTCCTCCGTGCACGGTCATGTTGGTATCGGACCCTGCACTGGCGAGGGTAAGACCAAGGAACAGGCCAACAGCTATGAGGACACCTGTTCCAAAGCTCCAACCGGTCCATATTCGGAATGTGTGCAAATGCTGAAAAAATAGGGCACTGACCTCTCATGCATTGAGCAGATCTCACAGAGTGGAATTCACGTTATAGCTCTGATGCGTTCAAACTGTGAGGCCTCAAGCTGCTGCGCGGCTCCGGTAAACACAGAACTGACATCACTATTATACACAACCGACCTCTTCCCTATAGTTAGCACGTAACGTTGTCACAACGGCATGACATCGTTGACAACGTTCATACGACGTCATTGCGTCGTGAAAGTGCTGTGTGCTTCTAGGGCTGCTGGGCTGGAGTGGCTGGGCGTTCGATCGGCGTCAGGAGCCACGCACGACTGGTTGACGGTGGTTGACAGATGACAGCACTGGTGACACGGTGGCCGGCAGCGCCGGCGGCGGCTTGCTTTCTGAGGTCTCGACCCCGTACGACTCGGGTACGCGCTGTCGCCTAATATGACAGCGTCATCAACCACCACCAGCGCGTTCCTCTCCATCTTCGATGACAAACATTGCATGATTAAAAGATAAATTACACACGTACAAAGTAGCAATATGACAGCGTCTATCGCAAATCAAGTGTGTACCGCCTTGACGAATTGAGAAGAAGCGATTCAGTCCAACTTGGGGCAATAGCGTGTGATGAGCACTAGATCGTTACCGCTGCGCAGGCCGGAGGTCGGCTCGCCAGCACGGGTCAGTGCGTGCTGTCACCACCGGCGTGGGCACTGACGCAGAAGAAGACGCCCTGTCGCCGGCCACAGCCCAATCATGTTCAGGATGTGGCTGTCGGCGGTATGTACGGCGTTTTCATAGCGGCAGCCACCCGAAGGGGATGTGGCATCCGATCGACTGCGGTGGGCCTAGTGAAAAGAACACGTGGTTAGCGTGTGATACGACAGATTACAAGACAGCATAACTCAACTGAGATCGAACAATTACTTTCCTTGAACCTTACTACATTCAGGCAAAGCGGTCTAGTCATGGAGTTTGGGGGCCGAATCCAGTGGCGTATTTACGTCGGTCCAAACAGCAACAAGTTGTTGACTTTAGGGCGGGTGAGTAGGGTGATTAGCCACTGTACGTCAGGCCGTTTTTGGGGGGCTAAATCAACCGTTCGACCTTTGGGACCATGGTCCTTTTGTCCCTCGCTTCTGCCCCTACATGCAGGCATGGTTTTAAGTTAAAAAGCTAAATGCAATGATCTGTACTTTCCACATGCAACAATGTATGCCATTTTTATCGATTGTCATTGGCAGGAAGCGCGATGCACATTGTAGCCTGCATAGCCTTTCTTCCGTTTCATTAACTGACCCCCTGTTTTTGTCCACATAGGAAATGTATTTTTATGCACGCATGCTTTCAATGCCGTTTAGTCAATAGTCTTGTTACTGAAACATATGCAACATACAATTAAGGCCAAATTAGATTAACTAAGAAATAAACCGCACGATGAAGGGAACTAGAAAAAGAGGACTATACCGATGCCACACAAATACAACTCAAACTCATTACCTTAACACAATAAACTAAATTTCACACCTAAATATAATGCTAACCAGAGGACAAGTAACTCAATAATGACATTCCTTACCTACTAAATGTGCTCTTGGCTCCGGGGCTTCGAAATAACCAAATCACAGATAACATATCACTCTGAAGTCCCTGACATTGTTCAACGTACGCATTACGAAAAAGCGGAAAGCCTATTTTGTTCGTCCTGAAACCTTTTAAACTAGAGGCCGGTACACGCTTACGTGTGTGGGTCCGGGCAAAAACCGTAGCGTAACATTATATAGCATACTTTCAAGGTATTACTATTCAAGGGTACGCAGCTGGGCGTACCTTGATAAGTGAACCAGTGAACACGGGCAGGGCAACGGCAAGTTGGAAATCCGTGGAAGTTCAAGTGACTCGCACTGAATGTAACAATACCATTGCGCTCTAACTGCTGCTTGCGCATGCGCAAAATATATATAACGGCTATAATTGTTAAATTATTTGATAATACGGATGCATTCTAGGAATTAGTTTTTCATTGATGACCTCTTCTCGAAATTTAAAATATAAAGTACCAAAAAACGTTAGATTAATATTCGAGCAACAGCTTCTTCTCAGAATATTACATATTACAAAACAGTAAATCAGGGATGACAAGTTTGAGAGGTAAGAAGTTGATTTTACTCTGTATTTTTTGGACTGACTTATGAGTCTTGACTTCCTAAGTACCATAAGTAACTCATGACGTCGTCTAGAAGTTTTCGTTTTTTACTTTTGGACTAGATACAGACACAAAAAATGCCACCACGGCGGCTGTCATCAGACGGGAATGTCCTCACGGGATTGCAGGCGATTTGCCCATGCTGACATCTAGTTTTGACTACATATTGTTTCCCGCGTTTTTTTGTGTGTTTTTCTTCACATTTTCGCGCGACATTTTCCCGCGAACTTTATTCATGCGGGAACAACCATCTAAAGGATACTTCAATTTCGATCTGCATAAATAGTCGACACCATCTCACCTATCACAGTATCACGTATGTATCACAGTATCACCTTACTAACAAACAAACATTCAAACCATTATCTAATAACATGCATAAATAAACAGTACAACGATACAAATATTAAAAAAATACAATGCTGCCAAGCCTAAACAGATGTATCTACACGAACAATGCCATTGCAAAAGGGCGGAAGTGTTGTATTTTACATGATTGGCCACGATGACACATTGGAGTTCAGCCTTGGTTGTTCCTTCTAATCAAAATGGACTCTGCGATTTTTTCGGTCCGGGTGGTCCTTAGCTCTGTAAGCACTTGAACTTGAATGGGTGTAGGGGTGTGACCCGCTTCGGGATGAGCTATTTTGAAATGGTCTCCCATTGGTGTATCATCCTTCCTGCCTACCATATCTCGGACATGCTCATTATATCTTAGTCTCAGCGGGCGTTTGGTTTCTCCTATATAATTTGCGTCACAGAGCTTGCACCTAAGCTTATACACAACATTCTTCTGTGTGCACTGTCCTCTAAACCCACTCTTGCACACATTGCATCTATTTCCCCCCGGGCAGCGAGGCGGTGCGAAAGCTGAGCGCACTAACTGACTTTTCAACTTGTTTTCGTTTCTCCAAGCTAGCCTTACGTTTAAGCCCGATCTTTTTACCAACTTTTTCACTTTGCAAAGGAAATTTCCGTCAATATACGGTAGTGTTATGTACCCATCCTCCCCCACTGTCCGTTTCCGCCTGTTTGACAGTTGCCTTTTCCCAGTTAATATCTCCAACCCTGGTGACTCTTGTTGACAGCTACCTACAGTTGAGAGTCTTCTCAATATTCGAAACGCGCCAGACAATGAATCACAGGTCCCTGAGCTTATCACCGTTAATAGATGGCTTATAACGGCTCTTTCATGTTGTGCGCCAACACGCATCTGTGACTGTCAACCACTTGGCCCTGGTAGCGTTTGCGCCAATTCAATATTGCAAAACATACCGCTGAGTCTAAGACACGTTACCCAAGACTAAGGGGAATTTGTCCAATTTCACACATACAGGGTGTCCAATAAGTTCGTTCTCACTTTACATATGCAAAGAAAAGAGGGTGCGTTTTGCTCGGAGCCGTTTATTTACTCTCCGATGTGCTCTCCCTTTAAACCATACCTTTCAGGTAGTTTGTTAATCATACCTTGGACAGCAATTTGTGTTAAAAGAGTTTCAATCTAAGGCTTTGGACGGAAAATATGAACCATCAACTAAAATACATTGTTTACTTGCCAACAGGACATGACTGATGACCTGTCATTGTGACTTATTCGAATATTTCTTCGTATGCTTTCTGATTTTCTCATGGAGCTTTCTATTGCGCTGCGCATTGCGCTTGCGGTGTTAGATCGGAAGATAAACGAGGGGGACGTGTTCAGCTTGATGTGGTTGGCGGGAGCTCTCCTGTATGCCGAAGCTTCGCGCTTCGACCGCTAGGTGGCCACCATGGTCTCCTTCATCAAAGGTGCCGACAGAGAGTGGCCAATCCAGGGTATTTCTCATCCATGCAGATACTCATACATGCTCACTCATTCACAGATACTCATACATCCTCACTCAAACATAATATTTGCGATACTACGCAGACAAACTTCAATTAGATCTAACCTACACTGATAACTAACTATACCGTAACTCAGGGGCGTCGCCACGGGTTTTGGACTGGGGGGGGGGTACGAATTGATAGACTGGTAAAGCCGATACATATGTGGTATATTTCCATCAATGTGTTACATATATATTTCACTAACAATTTGTAACGTTAAAAAACATCTGTTCACACAAAAACGTAAAAAACACGTCGGTCCACTAAAAAAGTTAAAAAAATGTTTGCACATTTGACAGAAAAACAGCACAGCTTAGTGCTTACAGATGCGACGCTGCACATCCTCTACACACACGGTCACCGCCTTACTTGCGCCCGAACACACTATTTTGTATTAGGGAACAGCACACAAAGTGTGTCGTAAACAACCAACAGAGCCCATTTCGCGCCATGCCTCATGTCTTCTGCTGTCGAAACGCTGTTTGAATTGCTGACAAAATACCTTCAAAAGAAAAGAAAAAGAAAAAAGGGTAAAAAGGCCGAGCACATGCTTTTCCAAACGCATACGATATTGCAAAAATGCATTGTTTCCGAGTGAAGTGCAGATAAAATGGCTGGGGAGACTGTCTTCCAAAAACTGGAGGGATAATCCCCCCCAGCCTAATTGGCTGGGGGAACAGTGTCCCCGCTCCCCCTTGTGCGACGCCCCTGCCGTAACTAGAACTTAACCGATCACTTGCACTTGGCACCATCTTAAATACTTTTTCGCCTGAAAATGTCTCACCGCATCCTATATCCTTGCCCATGCATGTTATAAGAACTGCTGACCATGAGGACGGAGGCGCTTTTAGATATACGCAACCCAAGTCGTGACGTCATTTGACATAATCAGCTGACGGCTGGACGTATCAAGCTGTACTCGAGTGGTTAAAGGCCATAGACACAACAAATAAGACGTTCTTCCCGTTAAATGAAGTTGAACTTATCATTGAGAGGCCACGAAATAAATCAGACTACTCTTTATCATTTTTAAAGAGGTTTTAAAGTTAGTTTAAAGCTAACGCTTCTTCGTAATTCGTGTTAGTGCTACTCATAGTGCTCATAGTCACAGATCATATGAGTGCTACTCATACGTCATAATTTCCAGTAACTTTCCTGGAAGCATGAAATAGAGACCTTTTTGCCTTGTTTGTATTTAATTCAGTTATATTAGAGTAAAATGCATCAGAAAAACAACTTAAGTATGAACAAATCAACAGTGATACGTGATATGACGTCATTTAAAGACCCAGTTACTGCTGCAAATTCAAACGCAATGTGAGGAAATATTTTCTCTTAAATGCGCCAGGAACGTAACGTGTTTTTTCTTAGCTTAAATTCACTTAACTCTTGCAATAAGTGTACATTTTTTATTTTTTTAAGCAAATATCCTTCTTTTACGTGATGTTCCTCTCATAGCTAAGTTCTCACTTCTCAGCCGTTTTCCGATGAATTGTGGAACAACTTACGGCCTATGTATGACCTTAAGCATAACGCCATCAGTGCGTCGTTCTTGCTCTTCCAGTGAGCAGCAGTCGCCTCTTCATCACCGGCACAGTCGCTAGGCGGCATCAGTTCGCGCACCACCTTGCACGGATCACACCAGAGCACAATGTCGCGAGCATACTTCCAGAACTGCGGTCTGTTCGGGTTCGCGTTCGGCTTGCCGTGATGCGGCAGCAGTCGGATGCATACACGCTTGCAGTTCGAGAACTGACGCCGACTACCATTTTGGAACACCCTCGCGCCGTCCGCCGTCGTCTCCGTGACAGTGAACCTGTCAAAGAATTCGCGCAGCGACATCGGACGCGTCAAGTCTTTGGCCTCAATCCGACCGTGATTGGTGCTGGGGGCATGGCGCGCGTCAAACTTCTCGAGCGCATCGGCGAACACGTACACCGGATCCGTGTGGTCTGCGGCCGGTTTCAGCACACGCGTGCCGCCCAGCTTGACGCTGCGCACTTCGACGTTCTTAAGCAGCAACGGCAGCCGCCAATTTTTGTGAACGGCCTGAAAGATACACTAGCACAGCGACGCCGACACCTGATTGTACATGCGCATGATCACCCTGTGATCCACGTTTTCGCCGCCGTCACGCTGCTGCAACGTCGCTGGGCGTTTTCACCGGCGCCACCGGTTTGAAGCCATACTTGAGCGCGTACTCGACACTGCCGTCGCCGCTGCCCTCGGCCAACACCACGTCAAAGTGGTAGCTTTCGTCCGGTGACGAGCGCTTCCACTCGATGCGCGGCGGCCGCGCCAGCCACGCTGGCACGACAGCCTTGACATCGACGTTGTTAAGTATGTGCAGTATCACGAACGGGTCGTGACCGCCCATCCACTTATCGTTGCACGGTATCTCGCACTGTTTGATGCGCGGGTCGTGGGCGTTCTTAGCAACCGCACCGTGCGTGTGTAGTCGTCGCGGCATGCGACGCTTGCACAAGATCATCATTTTTATATATATCGGGTCCAGCACGTCCTGCAGAGCGGACCCGAGACGGCGCAGCCGTCTTTTGACGACAAAGTTGCCGGTCGCCATGGCCTCGTCGAGCATCGCGGCCATCCGAACGCGGCAAACGGTCGTTTTCCGATCGTACACAGTCGAACGTGCGCTGACCGTCCTTGGTAAAGCCGGCGCGGGGGGGTCCAAACTCATATGGTAGCATGGGCGTGACTTCTTCTTGCCCATAGGGTTACATGTTAAAATGCCACTTTTCAAGCCAAGTTTTCGAGACTTTCCTCACAGAAATATATCAAAGTTGTATCATAGAAATAAGAATTGAGCGTATTTATTTCGATTATAGGGATCAAAATGTCAAGCCCAACCAACGGTTCTCGAGTTATTAGCCAAAGAATGCAATCGCGCCGCCCGCCGACTACTTTTATGAGTACCAAGATGGCCGCCGTCATAAGATAACTCTGCCAATGGGGGAGGCAGGGACAATGCTTACCATTACGCTTATATGTTAGAATCCGTCTTCTCTTCTCTTGCGTCACTCAGAGTCAGGTAGACACGTTACGTTATATTGCACCGTTAAACGCCACAACCCTGACAAACTAAACTATTGGTCGGCTACCTGACTCCCACCCAGGCAAGTCCCCCAGGGGAGGTCCGACCGGTCAGGCATACGGCCTAACTGGTCGCTCACTGTTCACACGCTTTTATACTCTTTATCATTGCAGACATCATGCACGTGACGCAGCGGCGACGAGTACTTCGACGCATTGAAGCTTCGATCCCCAACATATATATGAAGTTGTTGATCGAAACAAAAGCGCCATACACGCCGTTAGTAGGATGCAGCCATATCCTGGTATATTATTCAGATCTGGTTGTGGCTTCACTTTTTGGTATGGTTTTGTAGTTTTAAAAGTATATTTCTAGTGTATATAATAAAAAATTGGAGTACAGGTGTTATAGTGCACTGAGCCGGCGTTCCAGTTGGTGTGGCACTGCCCGATGCGCGCAATGTACTGCTGCTGACAGTCTCGCCACGCGGCGTCCACCCGGGTGGCGACAGCGCTGCGGCCTGCGCGAAACGTCGTGCTTCAGCGTCGGATCCTCGTCACGCACCTGGCAGCCGATACGGGCCGCCTCGGCTTGCAAGCTGTTTTGCAGCTCGTACAGAAACCGTGAGAACGCCTGGCTCATGATGTGCCGATGGACGTGCGGGTTCGCGTTGGCTCCCCACTCGGAACGCACCATGTAGTGGGACGCGTCGTAGCGCGCGCGTGCCGACGCCAGCTTGTCCATTTCGCCGACAAAGGCGACCACCCACGACACGATGCCGGGATGTCTGAACGTGTTCGCTAGTCTGGCGTTCAGGTAGCGTTCGTCACTGAGCGCCTCGCTGACGGCGGCGTCATCGCACAGACGGTGGATGACCGGATGATGATTGTACGGCACGGCTCGGGTCTGCCAGAGAATCACCTCGAGCGGAATGTCGTCCGGTCGCCACGGCGGCGGGTCCTCGAGGTCTCACACGACACCGATCATCTCGTGCTTACGCACGCGCCAGAAGGCGTCAGAGCCTTCCATTTTCTATTGCAAACAGCAGAGACTGGGCGACTCGTTTGCACAGCGCGGGATCGTTCAGCATCTCGTCTTTTGTCGGCAGTCCGTCGGGAAAGTCGTCCATTTTCATGAACACTACTCTCGCCTCTGACCGGAACGTGTGCGACTCAAGCTGATTGCTGACAACAAACTGAAACTCGACGTTGCCCTCGGCCTCCGGCTGCCGCGACATCCAGCGCAGATAGTTCTAACGCCACGTCGTCGCCGGGTAACGCAGCGTTACCTTGCGCTCCTGATACGGGTCGGCGTCACCGGAACGGAATAACACCGGAAAAGCCATTTGTAAATAGCCGGGCGCACACTCCAGCGGGTTATCTCTTTCGGCTGTCGGCATGGGCATGTGATACAGCGCCGACTGGGCGATGCCCGGCTGACGAATCGTCTCGGGTCGCTCCGTCTGCGGTGCAGCAGTGGCGCCGGCCGCAACACCAGTGGCGCCACCTTCATCTTTCCCTTCTTACCTACTGAGAATTTCCAGCTCCTCGTAGCAGTGTTGCCAAGCCTTGGGAAATTTCCCAATATGTTGGGAAATGAGCTTCAATCTTGGGATCTTGGGATCTGATCTCTAATCTTGGGAAATGATCGATCTTCAACAAATTCTTATTTTTATATTGCTGACGGTCGAGAAGCTAGAAAAGTAAGATCATAAGAAGTGTTACTAAAAAAAACAATTGCCATGCAATTTTACAACTTTGGATGTGTTTTTGTAGACGTTTGATCACACTATTTGATGCGAATCGAGCCAAGAGCTTACTATCCGAATCGATATGCAAGCAGTTAAGCTCGCTTCTCGCTACTGGCTGCATAAATTGGGTGAAATGCCCCAAAAAATCGATACCGGTTCACTAGCGGATCCAGAGGGGGGCGGCAGGGGCGTTAGCCCCCCCCCCCTTCCCATATTGCCTGAAATCGGCGAAATTTGTCATATTTTCCACTGTAGAGGGAAATCTAATAAACTTTTACCAAGGCACATTGGTTTTAAACTGTTCATTAAGGTACAAGGAAGCCAAATCCAATGAGTTTTTCGAATTTGATGAAACTTTTTGAATATGTTAGACCCCCCATCCAGTTTGGATCCGCCAGTGTAACGTTCAACCAGAACGGAAAATAATATAACGAGATTCGTGGCTAAATATGCGTTAGAAAAATGCCCTAAGGACGTTACCAATTTTTCTTATATTTTGAGCCAGTACCGGTGGTTTCCACTAATTCACTGAGCTTGGGGAAATGAACCTATGAAATTGGAATTTTTTACCTGAATCTTGGGAAATGGGGTAAGACGGCTGGTCACAACTGGCCTCGCAGCACATCTGCAGCACGCGGTCCGTGCTGACGCCAGACGCGGCGGGCTCGCCGATAGAATCGGCGTCGTTTGCGGCGCTGGACAGCAAACAACCTCTGGCCACCGAGCAGTCGACTACGTGAAGCATTGTTACGTTAATTTCGTCGTCGTCGTCATCGCTTGCGTGACGCTCGTCGCTCTACTCGCGGTGTCGATTTTCGACAGCGGTGATGGCGCGGTCCAACACGTAGTCCTCTATGATGCGCCACAGATCGCATTCGCTATCCTATCGTGTCGGAGCCTTCTCCGCCTCACGCCAGCTTGAACGTGGACCACAGCGCGTCGGCCGCGTCGAAACCGGACTCTAACCAGTTGCGAAACTGGTTGAAATGCATCTCCTTGTTTGCGTTTGCGGCGTTTTGACGGCGTTTGCGGGCGGGCGTTCGCGGGCGGTTGTTTGCTCTTCGCGTTTTGCAGGTGGTGTTTTTGCGTGCGCGTTTGCGGCGGCGTTGCGGGCGGTGTTGCAGGCCGATATTGGCTGTTTTGCGGAAACAGCTTTTTGCTGGACGGCGTTGCGTGGCGGTGTGTGGGCGTGTTTTGTCGGCGGTGTGGGGCGTGTTTGCGGGCAGTGTTTGTCTGGTTCTGTGGTAACCTCACAAACACAATTTCAACTAACTTGAAATCGGATGCAATGTCGGGATATTGCCTATGTATATTCTTCTTTTCACACACTATGCACGAGTACCTACCATCAATATCTGTTCGAGTTTTCTTTCTAGTTATTTCTAATTTGTGTGTGTAAATTGTATTTCATTTGAATATTCACGTATGCGGGATTGAGGTCCTGCGTCTGGGAGAAAACTGGGCATTAATGTCAGCCAACGAACTCAGCCACTAGCCGCGAGAGTTAGATATATTATTGCGTGATATCTGAATAAGAGAGTAATTTCCTCACAGCGACATCTGTGACGAACAAAGACGTTTTTGACGCTAGTTTTCAAGCCTTTCATGTTTAAAAATGTGAAGATGAAGACTGCTTTGATTCCAGCCTTTTCTCAGATTTTTTTTTTTACTCAAAGCCTGTTGATGATTAGGTACATCACCTTTGCTCTTCCCAACATCTCGGTCTTTCAAAAAAGGATCAGTTCTGCAATATCTCCTGTGCATGTGGGTTATTTGCATCCGCTGATATCGAATCTTGAATGCAGCCAACCAGATACCTTTCAGTGTCTCGTCTAAACTTTTCGGCTGGTCGGTTGGCATACACTGGAGAAGGGAGCACCGCTCGAGCCACTTGTTTTCCGCTTCTCATGTTCTTCTCGCAAGAGGATTAACTCCATGCTCGGTGCCTCTTATGGTAAATTGGTCATTTCATGTTATGTTATATTCATTTCATGTTATGGTCCATCTGTTTGCCGCTTTCAGATGTCTTCAGGTTCGCCTTCGCTTTTTTTACTTTGCTTATTTACTTTGCTTATCAGTATATCTTGACAGTTTCTTTTCATATGTCTCTCAGTCATTGATCATTTAATTAATATTGATGTCATATTGGTACCTATCCATGATGATAACACAGCCACCTTTATTCACACCACATGTTATACGCTGTTATGTGGATGTGCCATATTTTTTAGTGCACGAACGTATCTTCTGGGACTTGGTTGCTGCTCGGCCAATGTCATACAGCTAGTTGAAATACCCTGTATATACCCTTTTCCGCATCACTATCGTTCTATTCATAGTTGCATTCGATGTATTCAACACACGAATATTTATCTCTTCCAGCGTCAAACTTGAGACCCAAAGGAATAGCGCTTCTTTCTCGTCATCGGATAGTGGTCGTTAAGACAGATTTGTAACCATATTTAGTTTCTATAGTATCTTTTCAGCCACTTGTATGACAAATATAATCAAGTCTACGGTTTACTTGACTGACCTTCAGCTGCTCTGCGAGCCACATACGGACAGCTCCGCTGACAGGAACATTAGCTGAAAGCAACGAACAGAGCAGCCTAAGTTCCAGAAGGTGCGTGAGATCTTTCGCGGTGTGGCCGGCTCGCCGCCCCCGGTCGAGGCCTGGGCACCGGTAACGTGCTTAGCATCCCGTCCCAGACAGCAGCGGCGATCGCGGCGCCGGCAACCTGCGACACGTGAACGCCGTCCGTGTCGAATGCTACCGGCGGCATGACGTCAGCGTCGCCGTTGGCGCTGCCGGCCCTCCCAATCAGCCCCTCCGCGATCACGTCGGGCACTGTTAGCACGTGGCCACCATACTTGGTGGTGACCTCGGCAAACAGTGCCGCCGCGGCCACGAAGGCGTCGCGGTGGAAGGCCGACATCGCCATCCGCGGCACTGGCGTCATCTCGAACACCATGCTACCCGGGGCCGAGACCCTAAACACGTTCATGAGACTGGTGAGGCCGTCCCGCATGGTAGCCAAGCATGCCTCCAGACCCACCGGTTTCTCCGCGCTACCCGGAGACGCATTTGTCTCCAGGAGACGAAAAGACCCGCGGGACAGGACTGATCCGAGGTGACGGCACGACCGAGGATCAGCCAATCCTCGAGCTTGCCGCCCCCCAGACCCGGCAGTACGAGTCCGCCACGCTGACCGTTCTCCGCCGTCGCCGTCGGTGGCGACCGCAGCCACTGCAACGTCAGCGACTGCAGGAACCACCAGACCTGCTTCGGCGCCGGCAGGTGCCTGGAGGTGAGGTGGCTGTCGCCCAGACAGGCCACCCCCACCGTCAGCCCCTTACCGGAACCAGCTCCTGGCACCGGGACCGGCCGGGGGCCGCCGTGGTGCGGCGGACGGCGTGCGTGATGGCCCTGGAAACGAACGTAACGTTACCCATGGCGTGCTGATGATCACACATCTGTGACTATATTGACCATTGTTTAATCAGCGATGTCAAATCTTTGATATATATATATATATAATATAATATATATATAGTATATATATATATATAATTATATAATATAATTATAATCAGCCGGATGGAATTACCGAACTAATTACTCATTCTGACCATGTAAGTCGGAAATACGGAATTTTATAAAACATTGGAGGTACTGGAGACTGCAATATGTGTATCCAGTAAGACGCCTTAAAGGGAGTGGCGCCCTAACAGGGTTTGAACTGGAGGTAGCAGAATTGGTAGCTTAATATTAAAATGGTAAATGGTCCCATAGTTCGTTTATCCCAAATCTACATTGACGGCTCTATAAGAGATTATTTTCTCTACGAAACCGGCCAAGAGTGTACCAGATCGCAGATATACAGAAATTGACTGTGTCGTCACAGCATTATAAGCCAAATATTGTAGTTAAAAAGTCAACCGATCTTCGGCTACATTTCGCCAATTTTGTTAAAACCCCGTCTCTGGTCCCCCCAAATCAAGCTTCAGTTTCAGGTGTGCCATTCTCAATGTATGCGCAGCATAAAACAGAGTGCGTTCAAGGCCGCATTTGCACGGTGTTTCCAGTAAGTTTGACAAATCAGCGCTATGCTAGCTCGAGGATTTTGCGTGCGTGTGCATTTATTGACAAGGTCGTATCACAATAATGCATAAGCATAATTTGCTGTGCTGTGTAATTTATAATTTTGATAATTTAAGATAACAATTGATAAAATGATGATTTGCTGTGCTGTGCTGTGTGATGCCATTGGCTGTATTCCATTGCTGTGAATTGTGAACAATGCTGCATAAGTGCTGCTTGTGTGGATCAAAGGCAGTGTCCTAGGATTGCTTTAAAGTCAGGGTGCAGAGTGCAAAATTAAGACCGAAAATCTTGAAAAAGAGTGGAAAATTATACTTAAAAAATGTATTTTTCAATAATTTGCCCATTTTGCCAACAAACCAAAATTTATCAATTTTCTGGCTTTTTACACATTAAAATAAATTAGTGCATGACCGAAGACTGTTTTCCCATTGACCATGTGCTAACTGTAGCGGGTGTTTAACTGGAGCGTTAACTACACTTCCAAAGTTATTATACCCTGCTAAATCCTCAGGTAAATGACCCTGCATTGGACACTCCGAAATATGTACTTTCTCTAACAGTCAGTCTTCGGGCCATGCACTAAACTCGTTTTATGCACTCGCTGGATTAAATCATTCGTTTATGGAACTTGCCTTCGGCTCCGCTCATAAACTGAATCATTTAATGCCACTCATGCATAACTAAATAGAGATTATAAATACCTATATATATATATACCAGTAAACGCCTTAAACGGCGAAGGATCCAGTTACGACCTTTTAAACGGCGAAGTGACGAGCGAGTCCGAATAAAATCCGCGTCTAATTTACACCCGTCCATCCGGAGGTTCGTCTTGTGCAAAGCATGTTTTTTTTAATTATTTTCGCTATGTGTTGGTTTTTGCCGTCGCCAAATAGATTCCGAACTAAATGGTTACTTGACTTAAATAGGTTTTGCAGCGTGTATTTTTTTAAATTTGCATGTTAAGCTTTCATTTAGAGCAAATAAATCATTTTGGGTGGGTTTAGATGGATTTGATTGCGCCTTACAGCTGCATCATTTTTATCGTCTAGCACCCTTTGGTTTTAAAGATACGGCGGTGTAATGAAGGAAATGTTATAGAATCGTCAATACAAATATTACAGGTAGATTTTAACAGCGAAGTACTGCATTAAAACCTCAATTTTTGTGTGAGAAAAATCCGATCAATTTTTCAATTTCAATTAATTAATCAATCAATTTTTGTGTGAGAAAGTGAGAAAAATCCGATATTCAATGAGGACTCGCTCCGCGCTTCGCGCTCGCTCATAATAAGTGTGGTATGAAATTATATAAGTGTATAAGGTATGAAATTATATAAGTGTATATATAAGTGTGGTATGAAATTTACCATATGCCGCTGAAATGGACCAAATGAAGCCATATTTTCCACCATACTTGGGTTCCAGCATAAGCGACGAAGGTGGATAAAGCAAATCTGAGAGTTAATACAGTCACTCTTTCCTAATTCATATACTCTTTTAACCCTTTTCTAACTGTAGTTCATTAAGTCACTTTTCATTATTTATACTATTTGCACGAGATTTGGGAAAACATTTCGGCCCGGGGCAGAAATGTTTTCCCAGAATCAATAGCATTGAGCTGAGAAATTTATAACCGCCCTCACGTGTAACGTTTACTAATGGGATATCTTCGGCCATATGGTAAAGAGTAATCTCAAAAGTGAAAAAGAGTGGAAAATATCCCTTCAAATTGGGCAAAAGGAGTGGATTATTATATCTTGTAGGGTGTCGCTTTGCACCCAAAATTTCAAATCCTAGGACACTGATCAAAGGTGAATGTTAAGTGAGTATTTCAATTAATTGGCGTAGCTGCACAATCCTTTCCAAATATAATACTTTTACTACAGTGTTCGATCGACTACATGTTGAACCAACCACAGAGTGCATTAAAGGAAACGGGCGCAAAGGAGCGCACGTTTGTTAACCTGATGCGATTCACCATAAACTCGGGAGGTGTGACGCGTTTGTGACTTATAATTGAAAATGACGTAATGTTGTATGGGATTTTATTTCATCAATATTTCCAAAGTTACCGGGTTTTATGACAATGTAATAGCATAATCGTTAATTGCGTACTCTGTTCAGTCATTTTGAAGCATTAGCTCGAATCCAACAAGGGCGACACTTCCCTTTAAACGGCGAAGGACGAACGAGTCCCAATAAATCCGCGTCAATTTATCACCCGCCAAACGGAGGTTCGTTTTGTGCAAAGCGTGCTTTCGAATTAACTGATAACCCGGCATTGACTTCTGGGGGACGTTTAACTCCCCCGGTTGCTTTTTAAAACCAACTGTTTAAAAATGTGATTGAAGACATGGAAAAGCATGAGAATGGCAAATGGACAAAAACAAATATGAAATAAAGACATGAGATGGGAATCAAGACAGCAGAGATGCAAGGACTAGGGAAAAAATACATTCAAGAAACAGCAAGACAGTGGGATAACAAGAGATGGGCGGATGAAGTAAAAAACGAATCAAGTTTGGAGTTGTATAGAGAATGGAAAACAGAAATAACGGAAGAAAAAGTTTATGACAACAGGCCAGCATCAGTCATCCTATATAGAGCCAGAACAGCAACCCTCCCCCTGAATGACAGGCAAAGGCATAGAGGGCCAAAAACAGAATGTGACCTATGTGGAGCAGAGAAAGAGGACCTGGAGCACTTCTTACTAGAATGTAATGACCCATAAATTTCGGAGGAGAGATGTAAAATGCCTATCCTATTGCAGAAGTCTCGCTAGAAAAGCAGGCAAAAGATCATGGGAACGTTCCCTCTTCCATTCGATGAATAGATTGGAAAAGAGATTTCCTGATAATATTGGCGAGCAACAACACATCAAGTTAATCAAATAAAACATATTAACATTCAAATAAGTCAACAAATCAATAGTCAAATCATGTCCACAAATACAACAAATTAAATTCAAGTCAATCAATAGCACCAACTGAAAAATGACATCAGACTTTGTTTTTCATTCCTGAAAGCTGGAGCAACCCCCCTCCCCCCAAATGCACGCATTGCTATTTATTTTGTCTCCCAGCTTAGTCTGGGTGCCCACCCGCTTAGTATTAGTTATAAATTACGATTATTGCTATGCTGAGTGCAGCTCAAACTGCGAATGAAGAAGAAAACATACTCAGTGCAGTAAGAAGATAGTCAATTTAAAGTGTTGAAAAAAGTGTTTAACTAGGGTTTACTAGGTTTAACTTTATTTCTGAACGATGCTGGGGAATGACTGTGCCTCCAATCAGCAGGAGCAGACACCGGGCCATTGTTTTTCAAAACAAACAGCGAACTTTGGTGACCATCAGAGTTCAGAAGGGTATTTCCCATTGAGTGATTGATTTTGGTACGTCGTGGTGGCGGACTCGTCAAGCTCATTGGCTGGAATAAAACTTAACTTTGAACGATGATATTGGGCCACTGAGCGAAAATTTACAATAAAAAACGGACTTCATAGTGCTTATCAAGTTCGGTTGTTCTTAAAGGGACACTGCCACCTTAACATTATAGTTGAGTTGAGATAGCCATTTTGGCTGCTTGTCATTGAAGTTATGCATGGCAGTAGTTAAAACAACCACTGAGGTCGAATCACAGAGAAATTCGAGTTTGATTTTGACATCTGTAACATTTCCCAGGCTCCAATGATTGAATTGGACCCTGATTGCGATGTTGTCGTCTCTCTTTACTAAATGTTGATTACAGTCGACTTGTTTTACGTTTGGCAATACATTAGCCATACACTAGTAATATTTATGACAGCGTGAAGTTTTTTTATTCCCTAAAATTCCTTCATATGACGTCATCTGACCAAATATTAACACGCGCACTGCAGGGGGTTCGCGCCGAACACGAACTGCAGGGGGGTTGATTTCCGCCCCCTAGATCTCCAAAAATTACGCACGTAGCTTTCAAAACGGAAAACGGCATTAATAGCTCTAGACAAGCTCTATCGAAAGTATTTTCAGTCTTTTCTTGATCAGTCACAATGAGGTCACCAGTGCTCACCAAAGGTCAGAATTTCCGGGTTGTAGGACTCTTGAGACTCTTTCCAGAAAACTCCGAATTATCTCGGAAACTATGATATAGAGCAAAACGATGAGAGAGCAATCGATAGCTATTGAAATTTTCAATCGCACCCAGTCCTCAAAAAGGGAGCTGAGATCAAACAGTTAAGGCCTTCCAGAGGTCATGAAGGCAAAAACAGACTGTATTAGCAAAACAGTTTTCTGAATAGCATGTCACCTAAGAAAGATAGCGAAAACATTTGACGACATCGTGTTTGTCTCATTGATGCTCTTTCAAACATATATACGCTGACCTCGTCTAAGGCACTCAAAAATTTGAATCCAGGTCAATTTCATTGGTGACCCAGTAGGTCATGTTGCAATAGCAGCAACGCGGCCAGACAGACGAACACATAGGTGTCAACTAATCGTCTCTATCTATTTTCTATCAAGAGTGATGACCTAAGATGACCTCAGATGACCTTGTAATAAATGGCACTAAGCAACCAATGTGCACCCTGATCATTAGAATGAGCTAGAATAGCATGATTCTGAAAAGAATAGCGTGATCCAATGCAATATTTTCTGAAAGGGAAACATGTTATTTTCCCCATCACTGTGTAATGGGGAGGTCAGGAAAAGACCGACCTATGGTCACGATACGAAAAATCAGAGATGTACAATTGTAGGTACTGATATTCTTATGAAATACTGCAAGTTTCAAAACTTTCGAAAAAAGACTGTGGCTTTGGAACGAACGGAAACATTTTTGAAGGTGAGGTCACTTGACATGGACTTGTGACCTGACCTTAGATGACCTCAAGTCAAAAATTTTCCAAAGTGTGGGTAATTGATGCCCAAACAGGTGTACGAAATTTTGCGGCGCTGCGCGCCGCCCTTTTTCCGCTACTCCTGAAAAACCAGAGGGGGGCGGAAATCAACCACCCCCTGCAGTGCGCGGGTTGAAACGTGTTTTTTTTTTAATGAAATTGAGCACTTTTGTGAGAAGCGAATGTCATAATCGTGTTCTTCAACACGAGCTATGAAACTGCTCTCAGTTCAAAACCCATGTTGAAGGTGAATTATTTCCTTTAAAGGAATTATACGGGTTTTTCCCAGAATAATTGAGTTACATAGTAAAACGTACTTATCAACGGTGGTAGAAGGCCCACGGCTTACAATTTTTTCTGGAAAATGCCTCTTCTTTACGTAAAGGGACGTTTCAAAGTCTTTGGTGAAGCCACAGACGCTTGCCTTTTTGAAGGTTACTTGGCTGAGTACAGACAGCCCGCTCTGCCCTACGCAACCGGAACCACCGAACCAAGGATAGAGATATTAAAAAGTGGTTGACAGTAATCCCGATCAAGTACTCGTTATCAGATACAAGTCTTGAAAAAGTCAAAGTTTAAACGCTGATAATTGCTGAAATAATGGATTAATTGAGCAACAATATCACTCTCATATGTCTTAAACGTGTTTTAAGCACATACAACTGCAAAGGAGTGCATTTCATTTCAGGACGGAAACCCGTATGATCCCTTTAACAGCACCGTGTAAATTTCGGCTCTAACACAAGAGGCAAAATTTTTTGTGTCAAATCCAGGTATAATGTAATCTGACTATACGGTAGTGTAAGCTATGCAAATACTTACATAGTTCGGGCGGTTGAACTTCGGCATTGTAGTTCAAGAAGATTAGGTTAGGATCAGGACTCAGGTTCACTGGAATGAGAAAGGTTGCATGTCAGGATAGGTGGAAAGGAATGAGGATAGTGGGTCACGACGTTCAGGAGTTTTAAGATTATACATTCTAATGTTCTGTTCTGCTCGTGGTACTGATAAGTTGTAGCCAGCCTAGGTAAGATGGTATCATGGAAAACTGACCCTGAACACACTATAATTGGCAATATATGTCACACAAATTATTAGATAGCAATGGTGCGCCACAGGTGAGGTGAGTAACGTAAGAAAGCCGGTGATGGAAAACCTTTAACCCGGCATTAGCTTGGGGGAGGAGGGCGTTATTCGCCCCCTCGTTAATATTCGAACCAATAACCGCAGCGTGAGATGGCCAAGTTGGCAATCGAAAAGCTCTCAATGATTCTATCTAAAGCGAAACACGAAATTTGATAAATAAAAAATAAGCTCATGTGACGTCACGTGTCATTGTATCTTCTGACGTCTTTGATTTGTATTTGCTTTAAGAAATGACCTTTGGTATGTCCTGTTCCAAGCTATATAAACAAGTAGAACGCTCCGGGCGAAAAACTGGGGACAACGGCGCCTTGCAGATAGCGTTACATAAACAAATAATGTTCGGCTATTCTCACCCACCTACGCGTCATCAGCCGTCGACAAATGAGCGTCAAGCGTGGCTGACGCTGATTGGTTGAAAAACTGTCAGCGGCAGAGGGCTCAATACATAAACAACGATGTTCGCGGTCTGCAACGCAACGTGTTGTTGCCATGGGCTCTGTCGCCCAGCACGGTCACTAAATAGTAATACGTTGCCACTCCATCGAATCAGAATTAATTGACTTTTCACATGCACATTCAATAATTATCAACGCTTTTCTTAAACTAGAAAAAAACCTGAAAAGCTAATAGAACCATCACTCCGCAACGGCGCCATGCCGATAGCGTTACGTAAACAAATTATGTTCGGCTATCCTGACCCACCTACGCGTCATCAGCCGTCGACCAATGGGCGTCGAGCATGGCTGACGCTGATTGGTTGAAGAGATGTCAGCAGCAGAATCTGGCTCATGAGTGCATGCGTGAACACAAACAAGCTATGGATGTTGCTCATATTTGTCTCCCTGTTTTATAGTGCTTAAGAGGCCGGAGCGGAACCCCCTGGTCCTGTTAGAGTCTAGCTGATATTTGCGTCAAAATTGTGTGCAGTAATTTCACTAAAGCTGATATAACTGGTAAAAAAATGATGATTAAAAAAAATGCACTGAAGACGTCAAATTGATGTACGATAAGGTAGCTGCGACAATAGTCATCAGGGAAACGGGCAGTGTCACCGGACAAACGCTCCCTCCTGTGAAATGAATGGACGAGGTCAAAATCAAAATAGAAAGGCAGCAGTTTTGAAATGGGCATTGCTATAATGAACAGGCAATGTAATAGCAGGTACGATGCACAAAAATAACATATGCAATATGCATGCATGATATAGAATCAGAATCAGAATCAGATGTATTCTCAACATATCCAGAAAACTGGCTATTCTATGTTAAGTTACAATGACATTGAATCAATGACATTGAATAACATTGACATTGTATCACATGCAATTTGAGTGTTATATATAACAAAACGACATAAAACACGAGCAATCAAAAATCTGCACTATACTTGCCTATAATAAAGCAGATTGGTAAAAATTTACACTCACGAATTGTGAAAAAAGAACAATGGAAAGGAGACTACTATAAATCAGCAGAAATGCTAAACTGAAAACACAGCAAAGTTGACAGCCTATAATTTGTCAAAAGCAAAAAGATGTAGGTATACAAATATAACGTGATGCGTCGTTAAGAAGGTCATAACTTACATCACCGCAGGACAGAGTCCGGCATAACGTTTTTCGCAGCCGCAGGCTGCCTTGAGAGACACCCCGCGCATTTTCAGCTGCCCCGAATGACTGCTCCACTTTCACGCGTGTGCGGCAGTGCGCCCTGTTGTACATAACTGATAGGGAGATAATATTATATATAAACAAAAATGAAAACAGCGGGCCAGCTGAACCCTCACCAGTGTAAGAGTGATGCCACCGTCCCCCATCACTCAAAATAGGACATAAATCACTCAAATGGGGCCTAATTAATCACAGAAGGGAGGACTCTCCTCCGGCCGGTCATGTTGGTATCCGGACCTGCACTGGCAGGGTAAGACAAGGAACAGGCAACAGCTATGAGACCCTTGTTCCAAAGCTCCAACCGGTCCATATTCGAATGTGTGAAATGCTGAAAAATAGGCATGACTCTCATGCATTGATGCAGATCTTCACAGATGAATTCACGTATGCTCTGATGCGTGTCAACTGTGAGGGCCTTAGCTTTGCCTTGGCGGCTCCGAAAACACAGAACTGACATCACTATTATACACACCGGCCTCTCACTATAGTAGCACGTAACGTTGTCACAACGGCATGACATCGTTGACAACGTTCATACGACGTCATTGCGTCGTGAAAGTGCTGTGTGCTTCTAGGGCTGGAGTGGCTGGGCGTTCGATCGGCGTCAGGAGCCACGTACGGCTGGTTGACGGTGGTTGACAGCACTGGTGGCACGGTGGCCGGCAGCGCCGGCGGCGGCTTGCTTTCCGAGGTCTCGACCCCGTACGGCTCGGGTACGCGCTGTCGCCTAATATGACAGCGTCATCAACCGCCACCAGCGCGTTCCTCTCCATCTTCGATGACAAACATTACATGATTAAAGATAACTTGCACACGTGCATAGTAGCAGTATGACAGCGTCTATCGCAAATCAAGTGTGTACCACCTTGACGAATTGAGAAGAAGCGATTCAGTCCAACTTGGGGCAATAGCGTGTGATGAGACTGAGCGTTACCTCTGCGGCAGGCCGGAGGTCGCTCGCCAGCACGCGGTCAGTCGTGCTGTCCACCACCGGCGTGGGCACTGACACGCAGAAGAAGCGCCCGTCGCTGCCGGCCACAGCCATCATGTTCAAGGATGTGCGCTGGTGGCGGCTGATGTACGCGTTTTCATCGCGCGCAGGCACCCGAAGGGGGATGTGGCATCCGTCGATGCGGCCTAGTGAAAAGAACACGTGGTTACCGGATACGACAGATACAAGACAGCATAACTCAACTGAGATCGACAGTTATTTCCTTGAACCTTACACCATTCAGGCAAAGGCGGGTCTAGTCATGGGTTTGGGGGCCGAATCCAGTGGCGTATTAACGTCGGCCAACAGCAACAAGTTGTTGACTTGGGGCGGGGTGAGAGGGTGATGTAAGCCACTGTACGTCAGGCCGTTTTGGTGGGGCAAATCAAAGTTTCGGGACCTTTGGGACCATGGTCCTTTTGTCCCCTCTGTATCTGCCCCTACATGCAGGCATGGTTTTAAGTNCGTTCAGTGATAACAGGAAGTGCCCCATCAATGACAGAATGTGCCCCTATAGGTGACAGAACGTGTCCCGTATATGGGGCAAGTTCTGTTAGATGAGTCATCGCCACATTATCGACACTGATGTCGAAACAAACTGAGATACCACTTCAACGTCTAAAACGATTTGAAGCTATTGATGTACGTAACAGTATTGGAAAGTATCAATCACTAACTCTTAAAGGTGTGTCCACCAGGGCAAATTAACAAAAAAGTGACAGAACGTGCCCCGGTCTCCCCTACTCATAAACCAGCCAAATATATACATTGCTATAGTATACCTGAAAAGAAGATAGATGCTTACAACACATACGATATAAATTATCCGTCTGATATGGCGCCTCGAAGGCTGTGCGGAGCCCCGGGGTTGGAAACATCATCAATCGTTGGCAGGGGATTTATCAATGTAGCTTTCAGCCGCGGCACGGCCGTCGGCCATGCATCAGGTTCAGCGATAAACCATTATCAGGACATTTTCCACGTAAGGGGTTCCAACTGGCCCTGCCGGATAGACTAGCTGCAAGTTGTTAGGGGAATAAGTGTTTGCAGGGCTGCGGAGTCGATCGGTTTTCAGGCGACACCGACTGCGGCTCTGACTCTCTTGAGCCAACTCCGAGATCGACTCCGACCACATATTTTTAATTCTTTTGTTTTTGATCAAATACCTAAAAACAATGGATTAGGTGACCTATTCCATTAAAGGGTCCATTAGAGACGGCTCGATGTGCATCTAAACATTGATTTTTGAAGTCTGTTCCCCCGTGCTTGCATGATAAAACATTGTAAGCCTTAAGGGCTTGGCAAATATCTAACTCAATAGGAGACCAAATATTAATGTTAACCGTAAATGGACCGACGACCGTAATGCTTGTCAGATAGTGTGGAGCTATTTATACTGCAATCTGGTCGCTTCGCAAACCGAACATTTCATTTGTGCAGCTTTGGTATTGGGTCATTTTGTCCGACGGTGGGGAAGATGCCATCGTACGCTTAATGAGCAAATGACGCTCGATTGGTGATGCTACTTAACGTGTTGATCTCAAAGACTAATTGCTGCTATGTGAGCCAGCAAATTTTTATTAAGGGGTCAACAGTGAGCAATGTTGTATCCTGCCATCAACTGCTATTCATTGTGAATTTCGTCCGCAATCTCAGTATGAAATAAGTCATGTCTTTGTTTACTCCGGAGCGTCTGTGGCATATGACTTTCGCATTATACTTGTTTCGAGTTGGAAGAGTTGATTTGTACAGTTAGAGTGCAGATACAGCACATTCTTGCTAATTTCAATTTGTTAATGGAGGTCAGAGAAGGTGTGACACAAGCACTCACATAAGGGCGTTTTGGACAACGATGAGCTTCGGTGTTTTTCTAGAGGCTGTTATTTAGAAAGTTGGTCATTCTCAGCTCCACCAAGATCATGGTAATTGCTTACGGTACGGCTAGTAGCAAACACAATTATGGAAAATGAAGGAATTATAATTATTAGATTGTTAGGATTATCTATTTAGATCATTCAATTTAATATTACATATCTAGATAAGCACTATTTGCTATTTTTTCTTTCTTCTCACGAAAACATCAAGCAAATTGATCATGTGAATGTGAATTACAATTTGTTAAATCCAATTTCGATGACATCAATCTATTAATTTTTATACATTTTTTGCCGCTAATCGTAGATAATATAACGGTGTCGATTTGGGTTACGCATCGGCTGTTACAGACCCGAGTCCAATAGGGAAACACAAGGGAGACCATCAGTGCATCACAATCGCTATCGAAACAACATAATGAAACTGAATACAACATATCTCGTTATGTCCATTAGGCAGGACCCCGAGCAGGTCCGCGCAGTCGCACTTCTCAGCCGCAGCGGGTTTCGAAGTCGCGTTTGCGGTCCACCAGCTCCGCGAGTCCACGGTATACTATTGTACAAGCTGGGAGCACGACTGGAAAAACGTCTTTTCCCGGCCTCCGTCCAAGATCGGGGAATGTGAGGCGGACTGTCCTGCCTGGTGCTTCGCTGTCGCATGACACTTTGGAGGACAGAGGCCAGCGCTTCTGGCTCCGCGTACTTCAGTATCTTGTGCGTTGAACTCAGTATGCACAACTCGGACAGTAATTGACGCGCCTGGAGCCAGCCCAGCCTCCCTCGCAGGTCCGAAACGAGGTAAAATATACGCCTCCCGAAGAGCACACGAACGCCAAAATTGATAATTTTCTGGATTATATAATAATTTGTCGTTGAGCCGTTACCGCACGATGAGAGACAGTAATGGACCTGCGAGAGAACGAGAGCTGACACCAGTGTCGTGATGACACCATCGGGTAGGTGGTGACGCACATGCGAGAGACCGCCAACATTCCGATACAGCGACGACTGATGGAGGTCACGTGATCACCCCAAGACAAGGTTCTGTCGAAAATAATTTAGATATTTTCACCTCGTTACAAGGTACGAGAGCAGCGAACTCAGGCCTTGCTGTCCTTCATTGCTGGATTACTAAGCTCTAATGTGCAAATGAACATGTTATGTGGTGCCTTTGGCCTCTCCGAATTTGTACCTAAATTCATTTGACTCCACTCCATAGTTTTCAATGAGTGCCGAAACCCCAAGCCCAGCACTGCCGAAGCCCACGAACACCAAGCCCAGACCCAGACCAGACCCATTCAAATTCACAATATTGAGGCCCATGCCCGGTCCGGCCCATCCATATTAAGCAGACAATTATTTTCACAAAATTTGCATCCATAATCCTAACATATTTACTTTCATGCTATTAACGAGCAATAATATCACGCACCTGTGTATCGCTGTGGCTTTTGACTCATCGAACACTTCGGTCAACATTGTCATACTGGATCAGACTTTGGATCGGACATGATTTGGGATTTTCAAATCTTTCACCACTGCTAGGAAGTTACCATGATTTATTGTTCTCATATACTTGTCAAAATGTATTGTTTAAGTGTCCTATATGATTTATTAACATATTTACCTGATTAAACATCTGGTTGTCAAGTAAAAAAAACGGCTAGTGATATGACTTCAAAATTGTAATACCCATGCCCATCCAGTACCCATGAAAAGTCGAAAAATGCATACCCAGCCCAGACAATCGGAAGAATTGAATGGGCACCCATGGGTGCACTCAGCGCCGAACCAGTAGCCGACTCAGCCTACGAGTCATCAGAGGCAGAGCTGAGTCAAGTAGCCGACTCAGACTGCGAGTCCTCTGAGGCAGAGCTGAGTCAAGTAGCCGACTCAGACTGCGAGTCATCTGAGGCAGAGCTGAGTCACGTAGCCTACTCAGCTTGCGAGTCATCTGTGGCAGAGCTGAATCTGCTCTGCGGATGTCGTTTACAACAGGTGGAAAAAATGACTGAAACTCGCTCCACAACGACGAGGACTCGTGAACTTATCATGTGAGAAACAGCGCAAAAAACAGTTAATCTGTCGATAGCCATCGGATCTGCGGCTCTCGCAAGCTTCCAGATATCTAAATACAATCTGTGTGATGTTTTTCACAGTATATATTTGAAACTGCTCGGGAACGTGCGGCCAGTTTCGGTCGACTTTTCCTCTCGGTCGTTTACAGAGGTTCACCTAGAGAGCCGTAAACAGCGAGCTCGGCTGGTTTACGTAGCGACCGCGGCTCAGCTGCAGATGAGTGTCGCAGCTTCTTTGTCTGTGGTGAGAGAGTGTCCGGTGAGGCGGCGCCCTGCCCACTGCCCCACAAAACACGGCCTCAGGTGGAGAGAGGCAGAGCTGACTGGAAACGGTCGGAGGAGGAGAGTATCGTCAGGGATCATGGACGTCAGTTAATGGTGTTGGCTATCTGTTGTTTGGCTGATGGGAAATGGAATAGCCTTATTCGTATAAAGTGGAGGTAAAATACTTTCTAGGAACACAACATCCAATCTCAGCATGCGAAGAAGGTTAGAATGAAGTTTTGTCAAACATCAAATGGATTTCAGTATTATATAGTATATATATATGTTACCATATATATATTTTTAGTATTCTATAAAATACATATAAATATATATATATATAGAATACATTATAATATATATATATATTTTAATAGATAATATTTATAATTTTATAATATATATAAAACATATATAAATATATATATATATTTTTATAAATATAATCTTATATTTATATATATATATATATATATATTTAAGTTAGTATATCATAACAATGGAATGTTTTAAAATTTAGCTGGCTTCTGCGAATTTCCAAATTTAACAAAATAGTTTTTCTTATTAACTATTTTCAGGCTCGTAGAATAATTTAAGCGGATATAAGCGAACATGCAAACGTCCGAGGGTCGATGCAAGTAACCAGACTGCACCCTACATTAACCATCAGTAGCTGCATTTAATTCATAGACTTCATTCACCTGAACAATATAAACATCTTACTTTTACTTTTTTGTACTTTCAGAGTACGGATGCAAACAAGTGGGCTTAACAGAATCTCCGCCAGACGTCATATCGTACGAATAATCGAAACAGCTCCACCGAATGCATCAATCCATACTCATTCATTATTTTCCCTACTTTATGACCGTTCATTTTCATCGCCCATTCACACTCCACAAGATTAGCTTCTTCTTCTCACGTCTAGGGAATCTTCAGACTGACAAATTCGTTTCCCATCGCTCGTCCACATCTCTACCCCTGGACACATCATTAACACACTGTTGCCTGCTGTCGTACCAGCGTAGCATGCCAAGTGCTGAACCAAGCTTTGCCGCTGTTTGTCGCAGCTGACATATAACCACGCTGTTGCCGCTGGTTCTTGGTACCGGCAGCTGACCATTCATACCACGCTGTTGCCCGCTGTCTGGTACCGCAGCTGACCATCATGAACCAGCGTTGCGCCCGCTGCTCGGTACCCAGCTCAGCTGACCATCATAACCAGCTGTTGCCCGCTGTCTGGTACCGCCAGCTGAGCCATCATAACCACGCTTTTGCCCGCTGTCTGGGATACCGCCAGCTGCCCATCAAACCGCTGTTTGCGCCTGTCTGGTACCGCCAGGCTGACCATCATAAACCCGCTTGTTGCCCTGGCGTACGCCAGACTGCCATATAACACGCTGGTTGCCCGCTGTCTGTACCGCCAGCTGACCATCATAACACGCTGTTGCCCGCTGATCTGGTACAGCCGCTAACCATCGATAACACGCTGTCTGCTGCTGTCTGGTACCGCCAGCCTGACTCATCATAAACCACGCTGTTGCCACGCTTGAAATCTGGTACCGCCAGCTGACATCATAACAGCTGTTGCGCCCTGTCTGGCCGGCAGCTGACATCATAACCACGCGTTGCCCGCTGTACCTGGTACGCCAGCTGAACATCAAAACCCACCTGTTGCCCGCTGTCTGGTACCGCCAGCTGACCATCATAACCGCGCTGTTGCCCGCTGTCTGGTACCACCAGGCAGCAGTCCGCCCAGTGCCCGCTGCAGCACGAAGCCGGCCTGTTGCGCCGTGCCGCCCCGCCGTCTCATATGTTGGCCGACTGCCGGACGGCTGAGCTGCCATTATTTACAGCTCGGCTGAGCTGGACAAACGGGCTGCAGTTGGCGGCGACAGTCGGACACGGCTGCACAGACGGCCACTCTAACGGCACTGCAGGGTATGGCTCCGTTATGATGGGCATTGGGCACAGCGCCACTCTAACGGCACTGCAGTTATGGCTTCCGTTATGATGGGCCGATATGGCACAGACGGCATCGTAACGCACTGCAGGCTATGGCTCCGTTCTATGGTGGACATTGGGGCACAGACGGCCACTCTACGCCCTGCAGGTTAGGCTCCGTTACTAGAGATGGCATTGGGCCACAAGACGGCCACTCTAAGGACTGCAGGTATCGCTCCGATTTGATGGCATTGTGGGGCACAGACCGGCCACGTTCTACAGGCACTGCAGGGTAAATGGCTCCGTTATCTGATCGGGGCATTGGGGCCACGAGCGGGCACTCTAACGCCGTGCAGGCTGATAGGCTCCGTTATGATGACTTGGTCCGACAGACGGCATCTAACGCACTGCAGTTTGGATTCCGGTTATGATGGGCATTGGGCACAGAACGGCCATCTTAACGCACTGCCAGGTTATGGCTCCGTTATGATGGGCATTGGCACAGAGGCCCATTCTAACGGCACTGAGGCTATAGGCTCCGGTTATGATGGATTGGCACAGAGGCCAGCTCCTAAGCGGCACTGCAGGGGTAGGCTCGTTATATGGACATTGGGCACAGACGGCCACTTAACGGCACTGCAGGGCATGGCTCGTATGATGGCATTGGAGCACGAGGCACTCTGAACGGCTGCAGGTATGGCCTTCCGTTAGGTCGGACATTGGCATCGAGCCCAAACTCTAAGCACTGCAGGCTATGGCTCCGTTATGGTGGAGCATTGGAACCAGAGGCACTATAAGGCAACTGCAGGGTAGGTCCGTTATGATGACATTGGGCACCGACGGCCATCTATACGCCAACTGGCAGGTTTATGGCTCCGTTATGAATGGGCAATGGGCACAGACGGCCACTCTAACGGCACTGCAAGGCTTAGCTCCGTTATGATGGGCATTGGGCACAGACGGCCATCAACCGGCACTGCAGGTAATGGGTCTCGTATGATGGACATGGGGGCCCAGACGGCCACTAACGGCACTGGCAGGCTGGGCTCGTTATGATGGGCTTGGCACGAGACGGCCACTCTACACGGCACTGCAGGGTATGGCTCCGTTATGATGGACATTGGGCACAGACGGCCACTCTAACGCCACTGCAGGGTATGGCTTCGTTATGATAGGCATTGGGCACAGACGGCCACTCTAACGGCACTGCAGGTTATGGCTCCGTTATGATGGGCATTGGGCACAGACGGCCACTCTAACGGCACTGCAGGGTATGGCTCCGTTATGATGAGCATTAGGCACAGGCGGCCACTCTAAACGGCCTGCAGGGCATGGCTCCGTTGATTGGATGGGCATTGGGCACAGACGGGCCACTCTAACGGCACTGCAGGCTATGGGTCCGTTATGATGGGGCATTGGGCTCAGACGGCCACTCTAACGGGCCACTCAGGTGATGAACTCCGTTAATGATGGGGCAGTTGGGCACAGGACGGCGACACTTCTACCGGCACTGCAGGCTATAGCTCCGTTATGAGGGGGCATTAGACACAGACGGCTCACCTAACGCACTGCAAGGGTATTGACTCGGGTTATGACTGGGCTTGGGCCATGACGGCCACTCTCAACGCCACTGTGCAGGGTAATAGCCCGTTTATCGATCGGGGCATTGGGCAAGACGGCCGCTCGAACGGCACTGCAGGGTATGGCTCCGTTTATGATGAATTGGGCACAGACGGCCACTCTAACGGCACTGCAGGCATGGCTCCGTTTATGATGGACATTGGGCACAGACGGCCCACTCTAAACGGCAACTTTTTGCAAAAGGGTTTTTTCTTATATGGCCCCCGCGCGTTATGATGGGGCACTGGGCAGACGGCCACTCTAACGGCAACTTGCAGGTATGGAGTCCGTTATGATGGGGATTGGGCTCACAGACGGCCACTCTAACGGCACTGCGGGTTTGATCCGTTTATGAGGGCATGGGCACAGAGGGCCACTCTAACGGCACTGCAGGCTATAGCTCGTTATGAGGGCATTAGACACAGACCGGCCACTCTAACGGCACTGCAGGCTATGGGTCCGTTATGATGGGCATTGGGCACAGACGGCCACTCTAACGGCACTGCAGGGCATGGCTCCGTTATGATGGACATTGGGCACAGACGGCCACTCTAACGGCACTGCAGGGTATGGCTCCGTTATGATGAGGCATTAGGGCACAGACGGCCACTCTTAACGGCACTTGCAGGGTATGGCTCCGTTATGATGGACATTGGGCACAGACGGCCACTCTAACGGCACTGGCAGCTATGGCTCCGTTATGATTGGACATTGTGGCACAGACGGCCACTTAACGGCACTGCAGGGTTATAGCTCCGTTCATGATTGGACATTGGCCACATTACGCCACTTTAACGCACTGCAGGGTATGGCTCGTTATTGATGAGCATTAGGCCACAGCGGCCACTCTATAACGGCACTGCAGGGTATGGCTCCGTTATGATGGGCATTGGGCACAGACGGCACTCTAATGCATGCAGGGCTATGGGTCCGTTATGATGGGCATTGGGCACGACGGCACTCTAACGGCACTGCAGGTATGACTCCGTTATGATGTCATTGGGGCACGACGGCCAACTCTAACGGCACTCAGGCATATAGCACCGTTATGAGGGCATGTGGGACACAGACGGCCACTCTAACGGCACTGCGGGGTATTCTCCGTTATGATGGGGCATTGGGCACAGAACGGCACTCTAACGGCACTGCAGGGCTAGACTCCGTTATGATGCGGCATTGGCACAGGGCGGCCACTCTATCGGCACTGCAAAGGGTATGCTCCGTTATGATGGACATTGGCAAGACTGCCCTCTAACGGCATGCAGGTATGACTCCGTTTATTGTGGGCATTTGGCACAGACGGACGCACTCTAACGCACTGCAGGGTATTGGCTCCGTTATGATGGGACAATTGGGCCAACAGACTTTTTTTTTAACCACTTCTAACGGCACTGCAGGGTATGACTCGTTATGATGGACATTTGGGCCACAGACGGCCACTTCTTGACGCACTGCAGGTATGACTCCGTTATGCATGGGCTTGGACACAGACGGCCACTTAACGGCACTTGCAGGGTATGGTCCGTTATGATGGGCATGGCACAGACGGCCACCCATATAACGCATTGCAGGGTGTGGTAAGGACATTTTGGCACAGACGGCCACTCTAACGGCATTGCAGGGTATGGCTCTGTTATGATGGACATTGGGCACAGACGGCCACTCTAACGGCACTGGAGGGTATGAGTCGCTTATTTGTGGGGCTACTGCACTCTGAACTGGTCATGGGATAAAGTTTGGTTACCAGTGGTTATTATTCCGCTGATATATACGGTTTGGTTCCTGATGGACGTGGTTACCGCGTTGATAGATACGGCTTGGTTACAAGTGGTTATTAGTTTACTAGGAATTTATCGATGAATAGTCCTAGGATATACGGTTTTCGCATGCTTCCAGATATCTAAATACATTCGGTGTGATGTTTTTTCACAGTATGCATATATTTTTAAGTGCTCGGCTCGGTTACAGGTGGTTACTGTGTTGATAGATACGGCTCGGTTACTGGTGGTTATTGTGTTGCTGATGTTTGGTGACTGAGTCCTCTGAGAGGGTGGTGACCTCACACAAAAGACGCCAAGGAAGCTGTTTTTTATTCGCCAAGGAAGCTATTGTTTCGTTGGCTATCGATCTATACCAGCAAGAGGGCTGTCATGGCATTGGCCATTGATAAACAATGTATTGGTGCATGGCCCGCATGGCCGAAGACTGTTTTCCCATTGACCATGTGCTTAACTGTAGCGGTGTATTAGCTGGAGTGTAAATACACTCCCAAAAGTGATTACACACTGCTAAGCCTTTGGTAAATGACCCTGCATTGAACTCTTGAAAAATATGTACTTGTGCTCTTTCATTCATTCATTCATTTATTGAGAAGCACTTCGGCTGCACAGGCCATTTCGTGCCGGGTCTCTGTCTCTGTCTCTGTTCTTGACTCTGTCTCTGCTCTGTCTCTGACTCTGTCTCTGGGACTCTGTCTCTGACTCTGTCTCGCGACTTCTTTCTCGACTCTGTTTCTGACTCTGTCTCTGACGTCTGTCTTCTACTCTGTTCTGACTTGTCTCTGATCTTGTCTCTGACTCTGTCCTGGACTCTGTCTTGGACTCTGTCTGCTGGACGTCTGTCTCTGACTCTTACTCTGAACTCTGTTAGATCTGTCTCTGAACTCTGTCTTGACTCGTCTGACTCTTGTCTTGCTCTGTCTTTGACTCTGTCTCGACTCTGCTCTGATCTGCTGACTCTGTCTCTGACTCTGCTCTGACTCTGTCTTCTGACTCGTCTCTGACTGTTTGTCTTCTGACTCTGTCTCTGGACTCTGTCTCGATCTGTCTCTGACTCTGTCTCTGACTCTGTCTCTGACTCTGTCTCTGATCTGTCTTGACGTCTGTCTCTGACTCATGTCTCTGACTCTGTCTTGCTCTTGGTCTCTGACTCTTATTGTTCTGACTCTGTCCTGACTTCTGTCTCTGACTCTGTCTCTGGACTCTGTCTCTGACTCTGTTCTTGACTCTGTCTCTGACTCGTTCTGTCTCTGACTCTGTCTCTGACTCTGTCTTCTGACTCTGCTCTCTGGACTCTGCTTGACTCTGTCTCTGAAGCTCTGTCTCTGACTCTGTTCTCTATCTACTCTGACTCTGCTCTGACTTGACTTGTCTCTGTCTCTGTCTCTGTCTCTGTCCTGTCTCTTGTCTCTTCTCTGTCTCTGTCTCTGTCTCTGTCTCTGTCTCTGTCTCTGTCTCTGTCTCTTGTCTATCAGTGTAGGGAGAAGACAACGAGGGAATGTTCTGTCCTCGATCTGTGATCTCCTCCTGCTGGCCTCTGTTAGCAGCTCAATCGTGCAGTCCTGTGTTCTGCCCCGGTGCAGCTGCAGTCCAGTCGCATAGTCCCGTTGAACGGCGTCCAACGTGCGCGGCGGCTGCCAAGAGCACGGCTCGGTTTGTTACTTCAGCTGCGGCCTTGTAATGACATACTCGACTGTTATATTGGTGTTGCCGCGTGCCGCAACCGAAGCTCAGATGTGAACTGTGCATTGATTCACTGTGCCAATGTGGAGGCTGACGTCGGCTGAGATTGGGTCAGGGTGCGGCGGCGGCGGTGTATCGGCGTTATCGCATACAGATGGTTTGATTGCTGTTTTTTGTCAGACTGTTCATGCAAAGATAGCAGTTTAAATTGCTTCATTGCAGGGACGTATCCAAGGGGGTACTGGGGCCATGGGCCCTCCCATGAGCAAAATAAATTCACACTAGATAGAATGGGATTCTCTGACGACGCGACCCCACTAGCGGGTCCAGGGGGGCCAACCAGGCCATGCCTCCTCAACAGCCTTGAAGGGGGCAACATGCCTTTTGGCCCCCCAAAAACGTTAACAATTTCTTGTAAAAATTGTCTTTGCAGCAGTCAAAATCCAGCTATTCACAGTGGAAAACTTGAAAATTTCACGCCGCTTCGCGACATGACACGAGTTTTGCAATTGCTTATATGAAATTGGAAAATGGGAAAATGAATCCCATTAAGTGTCTGTCAAAGGCTCTCCTAGGCTGGCCCCAGGGCCCACTCCATACATAAATATTGACTTTTAGACGGATAACATGTTTAGCTGGTCTCCCGAGTTCCGTAAAAAGCGACGCGAACGCAAATACGCGGACATCGGCAGTGGGCACTCGGAATCTGCTCCACCGGTGCCTAACTAGCTTGACTGAAGAGCTAATAGTGGGGACCAGGCCAAGACCATCTTCCCCAGGCTCCTCAAGATCCACAGGGACCATTTGTGCGTAGAAAAATCGTCCTGCCTCTAGCTGCTTTCAAACCATTTACAATGTTACCAGTTGTGTGTTACAGTTCGGTACATATGTTTACAATTATTAGTATTAATTATGTAGGCTACAAGTACTACCTGGGCGCTGACTGGCAGCGGCATCGTGATTACTATCCGACAGCAATGTTGATGAAAAGCATACCTTCAGCTTTTTATCATGCCGCAGACTGTGCAAACCAGGAAAAGGGTACCCTGAAGGCTTGGCTCCACTCACGGTCTGGTTTTATATCAAAGTTTCGTTTTCCACGACCTAAAATAAAAACAGGTCACGACGCCTCGCGGCGTCACATCATGGGTCATACGTCATTACTGAAGCCATCGTCATTCCGTTTCAGGTCGTCGTAACGGCTAAATTGAATACAATGCCATTTCTAGCACATTATCCTCTTCAGGGTGTAAACAATTTATCCGAACATCTATTTGCGCCAGTTTTCCGCTGCGCACGTGCCCTGCGTGGGAGTAAGAGGAATTTGGATGAATCCGTTTACCTGCGGTTTCGGCCCACTCTGTCTGGGCGACCTGACCTTTTGGCGGTGACCCGAGCCCTCAGTACGGACGGGGTGACCGCCGGAGTCACTTGTCAGTTTTCGTCCAGGGCAGCAATGAGAAAGCTACAGCTACCGTCATGAGCCTGAAACGTGACAAGCTGGAGGCATTGGCCTGCCAGACCTAGCTCGGCGCCCGGCCAGCGCCCACCGCTCTCCACCCCAGGCAAGAGAGTCATCATTTATGGTGGTGAGAGACGTCACCAGATCGACCGGAAACTGGCCCGACAGCCAACCCAGGCAGGCATCGATGACCTCCCACATGATGAGTTACCGCCACCTGCGCAACAACCTGGGCATGCGGCCATTAAAACTGCAAGCGGACGCCTTTTAGATACCGAGCGGAAAACATGCGATGTCCGGATTAATTTCGTTTACACCCACACAGACTTCACCGCTATATTTCTGGGCTTTATCAGGCAAACCGTAAAAATTGCGCGCGCGCGTTGTCGGCGCAAAATAAGTAGTACCTATCATGAAAATCCACATTAAAAATGCTGCAAGCTTAAATACCCTCATAAAATGGGAGTACAAATTTTTCGCCCATTCCAGCCGACCATCCCCTCCCCAGTAAAACAAATATACAGCAGTCGCCCCCTGACTTGTGCTTAATCAGAATAACAAAGAACTAGCGTAGGTTAGCATTAGTGGTTGGCCAAGTTTCCGAAATATTTGTTCCAATGTCCGACCGATGTCCAAGACTATAGTCAGCTGTCGTCCGAAACTGCCGAAAATCATTTGTTTTGTCCGATAATTGTCCGAAATAGAAACAAATGTATGATTTATGGAATATAGAAAGATTCGATGTATCATTCACAATATATCATAAGTAAGGCATTTGTGTCAAAAATCGCTTTATTTAAGATATCGAAAGCCACAATCCAACCATATATCAGGAAAAACATTGTATTTGGTAAAAAGTAACTGGGTACGGTGATTTGACGACAAGCCATACCTTGGTCATTGGATGTCCGAAATGTTCCAAAGAAATATGCTTTTGGTCGTCCGAAACGAACCGATCTTCGGACAAATTCGGATTTCCGAAAATATGTGCACCGAGTTGGCCAACCACTAGTAGGCATTTGTCGGATCCCAGGGGGGGTAATTTTAGGGCCGATGCCCCCACCAAGATCGCTGAAACCATGATTTGCCCCCTAGAAAACGGCTAGACCTACAGATGCTGCCGGGTGGCGACATACGCTCTACCTCCCCCCGTTCAATAGCTATTGGGAAATTAATCCACTGGCAATTGACCCCCCCCTCCCCCCCCAAAAAAAAAAAAAAAAAAAAAAAAAACACACACGCACGGCTGCCAGTGCCCGACCTTACCTCCCCGATCAGCATGACATATGCCAAATGAATATTTTTTTTTTATCGACGTGGCCCCCTGACAAAAATCCTGGCTACGTGCCTGGCCTGACCTTAACCAAGTACGTCGTACAGTCTCTGACAGGGGCCGCCCGCGCCGCCCGGGGCGGCTAAGCGGTATGTACTAAAGCGTCGATCAGGATACGGTACGTGCCATAGAGTGTCCTCCTCCGGACGCTTGCCCGGCGGAGGATATGACGTTACAACTGAAGAGGTTCGGGGAATGAAACTTTTCTTCTAAAAGGGATAAAACTAATCGTGTCGAAACTACTTAACGTTGCGAGTTTATTCTTCAGCCAAAACTAATTTTTTATCTGCTCTACAAATCTGCTATCTCATTCAAACCCCATGTTAAAGGTGGAAAACTATGCCCTTTAACGGACAGCGAAGAACAGGGGATGTTAGTTGTTTACGCCCACCTCTTAACCAAAGGGAGCGATCAGAATCAGTTAGCTTACATTAAAGGAATTTGCACTTCTCTGAAAGTGGTCCATGACGCACTTGTGGTGCAAAATATGAATAATTGCTGCCGAACACGATTCTGACATTTCCTCTCTCTCCCACAGTGCTCAATTTCATGAAAAAACATAAGTTTTAGTATTTGGGCTGATGGACGTCCATTATGAAGGAATTTTTGAAATAGAAAAAACCTCACGCTGCAATATAGATGACTAGTGTAATGGCTTAATGTATAGCCAAATGTAAAAGAAGTCTACTTTCATCAACATTTGATAAAACAATGATGACGACATCGGCTTTAAGCGGCTACCCTAATACACTAGGGCCTTATTTTGCAGATGTCAAAATCTCAAACTTCACAGGATTTATCTTTCGATTAGACCTCTTGTGGGTGTTTTAACTTCTTACAAACTTAATTTCAATGGAAATCCAACAACTTGCCTCTCTCAGATCTTATGTAATGGAAACATTTCCCTTAAACCGCGCAGTGGTTTTTTATAGCCACGATATCCTTCTTGTGGACAATTCCTTCTTTATCCACGTAAACCGAGGATGAACCCGCCAGATAAGGTATCTCGTTATCAGAAACCAGTCCTCGATGCTGAGACCGAATGTTTGGCATTTGGCATATTATGCCCTGGTGGGATGGAACGTGCAGCGGAAAATAAAACACGTCTCGATAATGTGCTGCGCCTGATAAAGAGCCAACAACTGATAACCTTATTGGCACCCACGCCATTGTACACATCATGAAATATGGTAATGTTCGTGCTTGCGTTATGTGTTGAATACAGGGGCCAGAACGATTTTCAAAGTTGGAGGGGGGGGGGGGGCAAAGGGACCAAGTCGGGCAACTTTGCTAGCCAACCCCATTTTTCTTCGGCCGAATTGTTATTTTTATTTCAACTGGAGTCCTACGAGGAATTTAATCAATATAAATATGCTATATAGTAATACCATTAATAGATAATAATTCAATTAATATAAAATATATAAAATGTTATAACATCCCAATGATCTAAGACAATGCTCTGTTCATGAGATAATAACGACCCAAGGTTGGCGGGTTTCTTTATAAAATTTTAATCCAGCGGCAGAGAGGCTGCACCGTTTTTTGGTGGAAAAGATTCGTCTCTCTCTGGCAGATATAAGCCGCACCGCACACCACAATAGATTCATAACTTTTGTTATCGTAATATTTAAAGCTTATGGGAAGCTCGAGCCTGCCCTAAAATGTGAAGAAATTGTACACATTTTACAGTTGAAAAGAAATCACAAGGAATTAAAAAACAACAACAACATGTTTTAAAATCACCATATTAAAACCGTGTCCGTATGGACATCGAAATCGTCAAGCTTATGGTGCAATTCGTACATTTTGGCATTTTGGCCCCTAAATTCACCACATATTTTGTCGTTCTGAATCCGTCCTTGAACAACACGGGTTGAGCAAACAAAGTTGTTAAGGCAACAATTTTCCCACCATCTTTGTTTTTGGCCCACCAACGTTGTATTTGACACAGAGCTTCCTCAATTTAAATGCATGTTAACGCTAAATAATAATTTGTTAAGCTAGGAACCAGACACGCTGCAAAATGCAAAGTTATGGCCAATAATGTTTCTGGGAAAACCGAGCTTCTCCGTCAACCCCAAAAATGCCACATATTTGTTGATATATCGCATACACACTGACCAGCCACCCATCACCACATTTTCTTCTCACAAAGCATCTTATGGGGGATTGTAATTTGAAGTCCAGTGACTTTTGAAGTTGATTGAAACTATTGATGTTAGAGTTGTTGATATGAAGACCTTTTGAAGACCACTGCCTGCATTATTTTCAAATGGAAATCCAATGAAAATTAACAAGGCAAATTTACAACCATTTCGAAATTGACCAAGTCAATACCTTTCGGTGGCGGACGGTTCAAATCAAGGCCGTATATACCGTTCAAATAGCGAAAACGAAGTGCGGTGGAAATCACAGAGAAGTAACTACTTACGACGTATGCGAAACGTCACGAAATTTGTCCTTTTAAAATATTCCCAAATATGCCCAATGGTTTTGCGTTGTAACTCAGCAACTATCATAACTAGGTCGTTTTGGAAGGTAAAAAAACGATTTGGAGGTTTCTCAGTACAGCCGACAATCTGGCTATCTCAGTTAAAAACTAATGTTAAAGGTGCTATATTCCCTTGAAAATCTATCAAAATATCTTATTTATATTTTGAAACTCAGTATTGAACATAGGTTACAATCATATAATATCTTGCTAATTGCTATGCTGTTCATACTGCATACAAGTACCTACTTTGTCATATCGTTATTAGTTAACAGAAATTGATAGCTGAACACAGACGGGTCATAACATTCGTTTTATGAATAGCAACACAATTTTACAGCCGTAAAAGCTGCTATATGATGATAGGAAGCCGTCATATGCCAGCCGGAATCGACAAAACTTTACTGACTCCGACTAGGCACCCCTCTAGGCCAACCAAGCCACTCAGGCCGACTAAGGGCCCCTCAGGCCAACTGAAGACCTCAAGCTGACTGAAGGCCCCTTAGGCCGAAAAGCACCTCCTCAAGCACCTTAGGCTAAAAAGGGTCTCCTCAAGTCGACCAAGTCGACTGCAGGGCCCTTCAAGCCGACCGAGAGGCCATCAAAGACCCCTTCAGGTAGACTAATGGTCCCCTTCAGGCCGTCTTAGAGCCACGCAGGCCGGCCAAGGGCCCCTTCGACCGAAAAATACGTGTAACTGTTACCTTTTCATCGTTCCCTTATTACCTACTGAGAATTTCCAGCTCCTCGTAGCAGTGTTGCCAAGCCTTGGGAAATTTCCCAATATGTTGGGAAATGAGCTTCAATCTTGGGATCTTGGGATCTGATCTCTAATCTTGGGAAATGATCGATCTTCAACAAATTCTTATTTTTATATTGCTGACGGTCGAGAAGCTAGAAAAGTAAGATCATAAGAAGTGTTACTAAAAAAAACAATTGCCATGCAATTTTACAACTTTGGATGTGTTTTTGTAGACGTTTGATCACACTATTTGATGCGAATCGAGCCAAGAGCTTACTATCCGAATCGATATGCAAGCAGTTAAGCTCGCTTCTCGCTACTGGCTGCATAAATTGGGTGAAATGCCCCAAAAAATCGATACCGGTTCACTAGCGGATCCAGAGGGGGGCGGCAGGGGCGTTAGCCCCCCCCCCCTTCCCATATTGCCTGAAATCGGCGAAATTTGTCATATTTTCCACTGTAGAGGGAAATCTAATAAACTTTTACCAAGGCACATTGGTTTTAAACTGTTCATTAAGGTACAAGGAAGCCAAATCCAATGAGTTTTTCGAATTTGATGAAACTTTTTGAAATTTAGCCCCCCCCATGCCCACGTTCTGGATCCGCCAGTGTACCGGTTCAACAGAACGGAAAATATATAACAATTCTGGCTAAATATGCGTTAGAAAACATGCCTAAGCGACGTACCACTTATATTTGAGCCTAAGTACCGTGTTTACACTTTAATTCACTGAGCTTGGGAAATGAACCTAGAAATTGGGAATTTTTTACCTGAATCTTGGGAAATGGGGTAAGACCGCCTCGGTCACACTGCCTCGCAGCACATCTGCAGCACGCGGTCCGTGCTGACGCCAGACGCGGCGGGCTCGCCGATAGAATCGGCGTCGTTTGCGGCGCTGGACAGCAAACAACCTCTGGCCACCGAGCAGTCGACTACGTGAAGCATTGTTACGTTAATTTCGTCGTCGTCGTCATCGCTTGCGTGACGCTCGTCGCTCTGCTCGGTTGGCCAGATTGTTGTGTTGCTGTCCAGCGCCGCAAAACGACGCCGATTCTATCGGCGAGCCCGCCGCGTCTGGCCGTCAGCACGGACGCGTTGCTGCAGATGTGCTGCCGAGGCAGTGTGACCGAGGCGGTCTTACCCCATTTCCAAGATTCAGGCTAAAAAAATTCCCAATTTCTAGGTTCATTTCCCAAGCCTCACGGGGGAATTTAAGTTGTAAACACGGTACTTAGCTCAAATATAAGTGTACGTCGCTTAGGCATGTTTTTCTAACGCACATTTAGCCAGAATTGTATATATTTTCCGTTCTGTTGAACCGGTACACTGCGGAATCCAGAACACGGGCATGGGGGGCTAAATTCCAAAAGTTTCATCCAAATTCGCAAAAAACTCATTGATTTGCTTCCTTGTACCTTAAAAATGAACAGTTTAAAAACCAATCGTGCCTTGCGTAAAAGTTTATTAAGATTTTTCCCTCTTATCAGTGGAAAATATGACAAATTTTCGCCGATTTCAGGCAATTATGGGAGGGGGGGGGGGGGCTAACGCCCTGCCGCCCCCTCTGGATCCGCTTAGTGAACCGGGTATCGATTTTTTTTGGGGCATTTCACCCCCTCTACTCCCCAAGTAGCGAGAAAGCGAGCTTAACTGCTTTGCATATCGATTTGGATAGTTAAGCTCTTGGCTCGATTCGCATGCAAATAGTGTGATCAAAACGTTCTAAAAAAAACACATCCAAAGTTGTATAAAATTGCATGGCAATTTTTTTTAGTAACACTTCTATGATCTTACTTTTCTAGCTTCTCACAGTCCCAGGCAATATAAAAATAGGAATTTTGTTGAAGATCTCATTTCCCAAGATTAGAGATCAGATCACACAAGATCCAAGATTGAAGCCTCATTTCCCAACGATATTGGGGAAATTTCCCAAGGCTGTGGCAACAACTGCTGCGAGGAGCTGGAATTCTCAGTAAGGTATAAGGGAACGATGAATGGAACAGTTACACGTATTTTTCGGTCGAAGGGCCTGGCCGGCCTGCGTGGCTCTAAGACGGCCTGAAGGGGACCATTAGTCTACCTGAAGGGGTCTTTGATGGCCTCTCGGTCGGCTTGAAGGGCCCTGCAGTCGACTGGGTCGGAACTTGAGGAGGACCCTTTTTTAGCCTAAGGTGCTTGAGGAGGTGCTTTTCGGCCTAAGGGGCCTTCAGTCAGCTTGAGGTCTTCAGTTGACCTGAGGGCCCTTAGTCGCCTGAGTTGGCTCGGTTGGCCTAGAGGGGTGCCTAGTCGAAGTCAGTAAATTCTTGTCGATTCCGCTGCATTATGACGGGCTTCCTATCATCACTATAGCAGCTTTACGGCTTTAAAATTGTCTCCTCTTCTCCCCAATGTTATGACCCGTCTGTGTTCAGCTTATCAATTTTCTGTTAACTAATAACGATATGACAAAGTAGGTACTTGTATGGCAGTATGAACAGCATAGCAAATTAGCAAGATATTATATGATTTAACCATGTTCAATACTTGAGTTTCAAAAATATAAATAAGATATTTTGATGGATTTTCAAGGAATATAGCCCTTTAACATTAGTTTTTAACTGAGATAGCCAGATTGTCGGCCTGTACTTTGAGAACTCCAATCGTTTTTTTACCTTCCAAAACGACCTAGTTCTGATAGTTGCTGAGTTTTACACGCAAACCATGGGGCATATTTGGCGAATATATATAAAGGACAAATTTTCGTGACGTTTCGCATACCGTCGTAAAGTAATTTACTTCACTGTGATTTCCACGCACTTTCGTTTTCGCTATCTTGAACGGTATTATACGGCCTTGATTTGAACCGTCCGCCACCGAAAGGTATTGACTTGGTCAATTTCGAAATGGTTGTAAATTTACCTTGTTAATTTTCATTTGGATTTCCATTTGAAAAATAATGCAGACAGTGGTCTTCAAAAGGTCTTCCATATCAACAACTTTAACATCAATAGTTTCAATCAACTTCAAAAGTCACTTGGCGACCTTTCAAATTACAATTCCCCCATAGATGCTTTGTGAGAAGAAATGTGTGATGGGTGGCTGGTCAGTGTGTATGCGTGTTATATCATACAAATATGTGGCATTTTTGGGGTGACGGAGAAGCTCGGTTTTCCCAGACAAATTACTTGGCCATAACTTTGCATTTTGCAGCGTGTTCTGGTTCCCTAGGCTTAACAAAGATTATTATTTTGCGTTAACGATGCATTTAAAACCTTGAGGAAGCTCTGATAAGAATACAATACAACGTTGCTGTGGGACAAAACCAAAAACAAATGATGTGGAAAATTGTTGCCTTACATACTTTGTTTTGCTCAACACGTCGTTGTTCAAGGACGGATTCAGAACGACAAAATATGTAGGTGATTTAGGGGCCAAATGCCAAAATGTATCGAATTACCATAAGCGCTTGACGGATTTCGCTGTCATACGGACACGGTTTTAATAGGTGATTTAAAACATTGTTGTTGTTGTTTTTTAATTCCTTGGATTTCCTTTTCAACTGTAAAATGTGTAAAATTTCTTCCAATTTTAGGGGCAAGGCTCGAGCTTCCATAAGCTTTAATATAACGATAACAAAAGTTATGATCGTTGTGGTGTGCGGTGCGGCATATCTGCCAGAGAAGAGACGAAATCTGTTTCCACAAAACGGTGCCAGCCTTTGAAGCTGATAAAATTTATAAAACGCACCTGTCCGAAATTATTATGAATGCAAACTTATTGTATTACGATCATTGGGATGTATAATTATATACTATTGAATATATTTATTTTCATTTTAAAGTGTTTTAACATTAGCATATATTATGAAAATCCCCGTAGGACTCCAGTTGAAATAAAAATAACAATTCGCCGAAGAAAAATGGGGTGGCTAGCAAAATGCCGATTGTTTTGCCCCCCCCCCCCTCCAACTTTGAAATCGTTCCCGGCCCCTGTATTCAACACATAACGCAACACTGAACAATTACCATATTTCATGATGTTACAATGGCGTGGTGCCAATAGGTTATCAGTTTGTTGCTCTTATCCCAGGCGCAGCACATATCGAGGAGTGTTTATTTTCGCTGCCACGTTCCATCCCCAGGCCATATGCCATCAACATTCGGTCCTCAGCCATCGAGGACTGGTTTCTGATAACGAGATACCTTATCTGGCGGGTTCACTCTCGGTTACGTGATAAAGAAAATGTCAAAAGAAGGATACTCGTGGCTATAAAAAACATGCGCGGTTTAAAGGGAATGTTTCACATTAACATAAGATTTGAGTTGAGATGGCCAAGTTGTTGGATTTCCATTGAAATTAAGTTTGTAGAAGTTAAAACACCCACAGAGGTCTAATCGAAAGTAAATGTTGAGGTTTGGTTTTGACATCTGCAAAAATAAGGCCTTTAGTTGTATAGGGTTAGCCGCCTTAAAGCGATGTCGTCATCACTTTTATCAAATGTTGATGAAAGTAGACTCTTTTACATTTGCGCTATACATTTAGCCATACAACTAGTCATACATATTGCAGCGTTGAAGTTTTTTTCTATTTCCAAATTCTGCTTCATATGACCGTCATCAGCCCAAATACTAAAAACTAGTTTTTCATGAATTGAGCACTGTTTGTGAGAAACAAATGTTCAGAATTCGTTTCGGCAGCAATTACTTCATATTTGCCACCACAAGTGGCGTACATTGGACAACTTTCAGAGAAGGTGAAACATTTCCCTTTAATTGTAAGCTGACTGCATTCCTATCGCTCCTTTGGTTAAGAGGTGGCCGTAACAACTAACATCCCCTTTCTTCGCTGTCCTTAAAGGGAATAGTTCACCTTTAACATGGGGTTTTGAACTGAAATAGCATATGTTGTAGAGCAGATAAAAAATTAGTTTTGGCTGAAGAATAAACTCGCAACGTTAATAGTTTCGACACAGGATTAGTTTTATCTCTTTTAGAAGACAAAGTTTCATTCCCCGAAAACCTCTTTCAGTTGTACGTCCAACCTCCGCCGGGCCAGCGCCGGAGGAGGGACACTCTATGGCACGTAGTATCTGATCACGAACGCTTAGTTAATACACCGCTTAGCCGCCCGGCGGCGCGGCGGCCCTTGTCAGAGACTGTACGACGTACGTTATGGTTCAAGGGTCAGGGCCAGGCACGTAGCCAGGATTTTTTACAGGGGCCACGTCGATAAAAAAAAAATATTCATTGGCCAGTATGCTTCATGCTGATCGGGGGGTTAAGGTCGGGCACTGGCAAGCCGTGCGGTGTGGTTTTTTTTTTTTTTTTTTTTTTTTTTGGGGGGGAGGGGGGGGGCAATTCCAGTGGATATTTCCCAATTACCGCTATTGAACGGGGGGAGGTAGAGGGCGTAGTCGCCAACCCGGCAGCTCTGTAGGTCTAGGCCTGTTTTTCAGGGGCAAATCATGGTTTCAGGATCTGGGTGGGGGCATGGCCTAAATTACCCCCTGGATCCACAATGCCTACTATTGGTGCAATCGGGCAAATATTTTCGAAATCCGAATTTGTCCGAAGATCGTTCGGTTTTTCGGACGGACAAAAGCATATTTTTTGGACATTTTCGGACATTCCAATGACAAGGATGCTTGTCGTCAAACACCTACCCCAGTTACTTTTTACCAATACATGTTTTCCTGATATATGGTGATTGTGGCTTTCGGATATCTTAAATAAAGCGATTTTTGACACAAATGCCTATACTTATGAATATATTGTGAATGATACATCGAATCTTTTATATTCCATATCATACATTTGTTTCTACTTCGGACAAATTTCGGACAAACAATGATTTTCGGACAGTTTCGGACGGGACAGCTGGACTATAGTCTTGACATCTTCGTCGGACATTGGACCAAATAATTTTCGGAAACTCCCGGCACCACTTAATGCCTACCTACCTATAGTTCTTTTTATTCTGATTAGCACAAATCAGGGGCGACGCCGAAATATTTTTTACTGGGGAGGGGAGGGTTCGCGCTGGAATGGCGAAAAATTTGTACTTCGCCATTTATTGAGGGTATTTAAGCTTTGCAGCATTTTTAATGTGGATTTTCATGATAGTTACGTACTATTTTTGCGCCGCAAAGCGGCCGCGAATTTTTACGGTGTGCCTGATAAAGCCCAGAGAAATATAGGCGATATCTTGTACAGGGTGTAACGAAGATTATCCGGACATCATGTTTTCCGCTCGTATCTAAAGGCGTCCGCTTCAGTTTTTAATGGGCCGCACATGCCCAGGTTGTTGCGCAGGTGGCTGGGTTAGATCATCATGTGGAGGTCATGATGCCTACCTTGGGTGGCTGTCGGCCAGTTTCCGAGTCGATTGTGACGTCTCTCCACCACCATAATGAGGACTCTCTTGGCCACTGGGTGGAGGAGCGGTCTTGTGGCCGCGGCCGAGCTGGGTCTGCAGGCCAAGCCCCAGCTTGTCACGTTTCAGCCAGACGTGTAGCTGTAGCTTTCTCATTGCTGCCCTGGACGAAAACTGACAAGTGACTCCGGCGGTCACCCGTCCCGTACTGAGGGCTCGGGTCACCGCCAAAAGGTCAGGTCGCCCAGACAGAGTGGGCCGAAACCGCAGGTACGGATTCATCCAAATTCCCCGCTCCTACCTCCACGCAGGGACCAGTGCGAGCGGAAACTGCGCAAAAATAGATGTTCGGATAATTGTGTTACACCCTGTAGAGGATAATGTGCTAGAAATGGCATGCATTCAATTTAGCGTTACGACGAACTGAAAACGATGACGATGGCTTCAGTATGACGATGACCACTGATGTGACGCCGCGAAGCGTCGTGACTGTTTTATTTTAGGTCGTGGAAAACGAAACTTTAATATTAAAACCAGACCGTGAGTGGAGCCAGGCCTCAGGTAACCCCTTTTCCTGGTTGCACATCTCGGCATGATAAAAAAGTGAAGGTAGCTTTCAACATTAGCTTCGGATAGTAAATCACGATGACCGCTGCCAGTCAGCGCCCAGTAGTACTTGATACCTACATATTATACTAATAATTGTAAACATATGTACCGAACTGTAACACACAACTGGTAACATTGTAAA
>VOPJ01005498.1:266318-277664 GCA_014673585.1 Semibalanus balanoides
GCAGTGTGAGTGGTCTTTTGGCATGAATGTGATATGGGAATCGCTTCAGGTTCAGATGCACGACCCTCCTGCACAGCGAGCTGTACGATATCTCAAGTGCCTGATGGTGTCGGCAAAGGGAACGTTTCGGGCTCTCCAACACGCGTCATTAACAAGTCGCATGTTTTCATTTGTTCTGGCACTTAAAGGGCGCCCAGAAGACTCTTCGTTGGTGTTATGGACAGTTCCTTTCGCTTAACATTTCTTGACCAGCCTCAAAAGGTTGCTCTAGAAGAGGGCTACGTTTAAACACTCGCTCCAACTGTATCTGCACTGCACAGTGACCACTGGCTTGAGCTCTATGTGAAATTCGACAATTCACCATCTTTGGTTGATAGGCAATTGCAAGACGCTCAGTGACCCGATTGGTCCCAAATTGTGACATAAAAATACTTTGAGATATACTTTACGCAAGACAAAATAATTCAGGTGTATCTGCACGTGCTTGTGTTTTATTACAGATCTTTTTCCGACACTTTCTTATGAATCACATGGTATATGACCTCTAGAGCCAACTTAGTTGGCATGAGGTAGAGATGGTGTGACATCCAAGGGTGTGGAGTGGCATATTTTAAAGTTGCAGGCGAGTTGTCTTTGTTAAACGTTTGTTTCTAGAAAGATAGTCTTTGAAATATTTAGGGTTCTGAGCGATTGTCCTAAAAACTTGAAATTTGACCTCGAGACCTCTGAATGACCCAAGTTTGACGGTTAGCCAAAAAAGAGTATAGTAGTATTCGAAAATATTTTTTGATAACGGTTCGAACTATGTTTTTTTTGTGTGTGTACGTCCCAGGAGCTGACGTTAGAGGAAGAGCTGTTGTTCAGACCCCCGCCCGCCCCCGCCAGTCGGGGCGAAAGGGAAGAGTGGCAGAGTCGAATCATTTGACAGCAGGCTCCAGTGGAGCGGAAAACAAGTGACACGAACTGACGTAGCGGGCTCACAAAGATACACAATGGGCCAGAGAGCGAGCCTTCATACCAATATGTCCGCGTCAGACACAAAACTCAGCCTTCCCTGGCCGGCTGACGGATGTCTATATACAAACACAGTCACAATCAATCTGCGAGTGCATTGACCACCATCCACTAACCAGCTGACTGCCGGCCAAGGCCACTCTCCGGTCATCTGAGCTTCACGGTCCGTCACAGACAGCTGGAGGGACAGCAGGCAGCAGCACATATCCTCACCAGCGTACGAGCTACAAGCCAGCGCTGCCCGATGCTGAATATGGGCGGGTGTCCGATGCACGGGAGAGCCACAAGGATTGCGGTGAGCGAGCCCACATCATTCAGAACATGTCTTACAATGGTACATATAGCATCGATATACCCTGCATGTGTCATATCAAAACATTGTGTAAAACTTTAAACATTTGAAAATCGCCCAAAACGGCGAACAAATATTTCACAAACGACGGATATACAATTACAGTATGGGCCAGGAAGATATATTGGCATTTAGCGGGGGTCGGTCTTATTGAATCAATAACGGTTCTGCTTTTCCGTCGGATAGTCAGCTTGACTTTAGAGAATTTTGAATTTCAGCGGGCAATAATAGAGCGTGTATCAGTAGCTGAGTGCTGCACCTTAAATGATCACCCATCGGGGTTCCTTCAGTTCATTTCGAGCGTCTCTGAGATGTTCATTAAATCCTAAACGCACCGGACGTTTCGTTTCACCAATATCTCGCGCCGGGCAGGGGGGGGGGGGCGTTTAGACACGCTCCTCAGTGTTTGTCGGGATTTCGGCAAAACGGGGCCTAAGGCGTAGCGCGCAGTATGTGGTAGTGACCTGTTCATTTCAACATGTTGACCCAAGCCTTTTTTATTTGGGTGTGATGAAGCTTCAGGTCATGTCAGGTTCAGGTCACCAGGCCGGGCCATGTGACCCCACTCCCAAAATGTTTGCTGGTCCTACCAAGCCACAAGTTTTTTAGTTGATCAGTTCTGTACTGTTACAGATGAGGTGTAAGTGAGAGCGGGATGACTACATATAGTTCTGTATGATCTGCGGATTTGTCATATTGGTGACCTAAGGTAAGTTAATTTTCTTGAACTATCCATGATAAAAATATGGGGAAATATTTACATGCTTTCCATTCTTGGGATACGCATAATATTAGCCCAATTCCTTCTTCATCATGTTATTATAGGCCATTCTTGAAGACTGAAATGCAGTCTTTGTTCTGGTATTCCTACAGGGTCAGCCGAGGTCATCCGAGGTCACTAACACCTTTTTGTCAATAACTATCGATACAATTAAGATAGATAATTCAAAACAGCACCAGTGTGTTTATCTCGTCAAAACGCGTATCCCAATGTGCAACATGACCTTATTGGGTCACCAGCTTGACCTAACCGGGAGGCCCCAAATTGTAGGGTGACCGTAACATGGATAAGCCGATAGACAGTGATTTCGAAGCGGAGCACCTTGCACGAGACAACACGAATGGTTTACAGAAAACTCCCTATCTCACTTAACCCGCGCCCGCTGGGGGAGGTGACAGGAAGCTGCCCCTCCTCCCTGAGATTTTCTCGAATAACTCAAAAAACATGGCAGGACACGACGTCAAACTTAGGGGAGTAGCCTGTAGTACATCAATGCGCTTCTCCAACATATTGAATGCAATTAATATGCACCTTTGGAAGGAAAATAACCTTTTGATGACGTCATGAGGTCATTCCTATTTTTTGATGTAAAAATGATGAGTTTTTGCAAAATCGTAGAAAATAGAAGCGTGAAGCAAATACACAAAATAAATACAAAAGTGGTAAATTGCATTTTCTTTAAAATTTCAATCTTGGATTTGACAAATATTTAGTTTTTTACCCTTAAAAAATATCAGAATTTTTTTTTTTTAAATATTTTAAAACCGGAATATATGTAAGAGAACTAAGCATCATCAAAACCCTTACCAAGTTTTAAATCAATATCTAAATTTTTGCCTCACTTATGACTCACCAAGTGTAAAAACTAATGACGTAATGTTTTTTGTTTTTTTTTAACCTTTTTCGACCAGATAGAGCCAAATTAACCCGCGCCGGGCCGGTGCTCGGCGCCACCTTCCTCGGGCCGGGGGTGTTTAGACACCCCCCTTCTAAACTCGGCTCCTATGGGAAGCCTAACATAAACCAAAAATACGTTCGAGGAGCTGCGTAAAAGGGATTTGGAATAAGCTATTTCGTTTAAAAATTTTGCTCAGGTCCAATTGGGATGTAGAGTCACCAGGTGTGTTGGCATCAAAGGTCAAATTTTCTCAAAATTTTACAGAGTTTAGGACATATCTCCAGATATCCCCAAATATCTCGGAAACTTGATAGCTTAGGAGTAATCATGTTAAAGGCATTAGATAGCCTATTTGAATTTTCAATCGCATGTTTGTCCTCAAATTACATCTCGGTCAATAGTGGGATCGAGGTCATCAATGTCCAAAATGCAGTTTGTGTGGTAAATATGTTTTCTGAATAGCTTTTTATTCTAAAATGACACAGACTCAATTTAACACTATCGTGTTTCTCTTCGGTCACAGACGCTTTGAAAACCATTATACATTGATGACCTCGTTAAGGTCAACTTAAAAATTTTTTGACTTGTGGTCAAGGTCATTTGGTGAACCAGATAGGTCTGTTGCATATGGGGCGACGCGGACAGACGATACAAATGCAGTGGTGTAAGCCGCTCGTCTTTATCTTCATTATATCAGAAGTTATTAGCAAATCATTGCTGTGACCTCAATGACCTCAGATGACGTTGTATTAGGGTCTTGTAGAAGCAATTCGCACCTAGGTTCATTCAGAATTAGTAAAAAAACATGATTCTGAAAAAATCAGCCTGATCCATGATACTGTTCAGAATAAGGAGCATCTGTTTATTTTTCCCATTCAATGTATTATGGGGGGAGTCAGGAATGACCTGACCTTAGGTTCACCGATTCAAAATCCGAGATTATACAAATAGCTTTAAGATAGTCATGCTCTTATGAAACCCTGTAAGTACGAACCAATCCGCTAAAACTGTGGCTTTGGGAACCACAAACTTTTTCGGAGGTTGGGTCACCTTGACTAGCCTGGTGACTGACCTGACATGACATATTTTTCAAAACTTTTTAAAAGCTGGACAAAAGATGATCAAACAGGTACTGAAAATTTGGCGGCGCTACGCGCCGCCGTTTTCCCGATATCTATGAAAAACCTGAGGGGGGGTGTCTAAACACCCCCGGCCCGGCGCGGGTTAATATCACAGCTGTTTTTCTGATACAAAACTGGTCTATAACAATGTATTTTTGTGTAAAATTTCAATTTCACAATTTGAACTCATATGACCTGACTTTGACCTTTTATGGTGTCAGATTGTCGAAATGGCTTCTACTATCGAATAACGCGTATCAAATAACCCATTAAACATATGTCGCATGACTTTGGTAGACCACTTGCCATCAGTGACCTTTTGTGACCCGATATTTACATTGACCTTTGCTTAATCCGCGCCCCACTGGGGCGTGTTTGAACACCCCCCCTCATGTTTTATCAAGATAACGAAAAAACGGCGGCTCGTAGCGCCACCAAATTTGGCATAACTATTCACTGATTCTTTCCAGACATTTTGCGAAAATTCAAGTTTCGTGTCAGGTAAGGTCAAGGTCACCAGGTGAGGTCAAGTGACCCTACCTACAAAAACGTTTGCGGTCGTGCCATGACTATAGTTCCAAAGGGATTTATATCAAACTTTTAGGATTATATTAAATCATCAGTATCTACAAAATGTTCTTCTTGGTTTTTTGGTATCGGTGACCTTAGGTCGGGTCAATTTTGCGATCTCCCCATTATAAGTCAATGGAGAAATATGCAAATGCTTTCTTTGTCGACGATATCAGTCCATTGCATTCTGGATGATGTTATCATATGATAACATGTATGATCCAAGTGCAGGTTTTGCTCAGGGAACCTTACGGAATCATCTGAGGTCATCGGAGGTCACCAACACCTTTTATTCAATAACTCTGGCCATAATGAAGTTATGGAACTGCAACTTAAACCAGTGTGTTTATCTCGTCAAGACACATCTACTGATATGTAACATGACCTACTTGGGTCACCACCCTGAGGCAATTTTTTTAAGTTGACCTAACATGATACAATTATACAGATGTTAAAGCGCCTTGACGAGACAAACACGATAGCGTAAACAGTATGACGTTATCTTTGTTAGGTAAGAAGTTATTCGCGATTTTTTTTGCCAAAATCAGCTTTTTGACTTTAATGAACTCTATTGCCTAAACTATTGACCTGAGGTCAATTTTGAGGACTTGGGTGCGATTGCAAATTGTATTGGCTGGCGATTGTCGTCTGAACGATTTGTTTCTAGAAAGCATATTTTCCGAGATATTTGGGGGTTTCTAGAGCGATGTCCTAAAACTGGAAAATGTGACCTTCGATGACCTTTGGTGACCTGAGTTTTGACACGAGCGAAAAAAAATGAAACAATTTCGAAATGATTTTTGATAACGGTTATATTTTTATTTTATTTTTTTGGTCTACATGCCATGGGAGCCGAGTTAGAGGGTGTTCAAACACCCCCCCCCCTCCCAGTCGGGCGAAGGAAATGCAAAGGCCCAGTGGGGCGCGGGGTAAAATTTAATGTTTGCTTAATGCAGGAGTTTCATTATACCTTCGAGAGCACTTTGTGCTCAAATAGTTACACTGCAAAGGCTTTTGGATATAAAACACGGCCCAAAAACTAATAATATCTTCATTTATGACCTTTTTACCTGACCTTGACCTGACATGTGACCTTATTTCGAAAATGTAACGTATGCTTTGGGTGCGTATACCTTTCGATCGCCGTTTGGCGCGTCTCGCTACGGTTATTGATTCAGAAGATAACGAGGGGGCAGAATCTGCTCCCCCCAGCGGGGCGCGTTCGGCTAGACACCTCAGCGGGGCGCGGGTTAAGTAAAATGGTATTCTTGAAAACATGTTTGTAAATTTTTTTTTTTTACTTTTGATGACCTATTGACCAAACTATTGACCTGATATTAAATTTGTGGACCTGGGTGAGCTCTCATAGCTTCTGAGATAAGTGGGGGTATCTGGATCTAAGTCCTAAATTAAAAAAATATTTGACTTTTGATGACCTCTGCTGTCCTTTATATTGCCCTAATATATTTTTTTTCATATAAATATTTTTCAAATTGCTTTTGCCGAGCTCTCGATTGTTTTTTTTCCTGTTTATGTCTAGGTCCCATAGGAGCCGAGTTAGAAGGGGGCGTCAAAACGCCCCCCCCCCCGGCCCGCGGAAAGTGGTGCCGAGCAACGGCCCAGCGCGGGATATAGGTGCTCCCTTGGTGCGGGGCGGGGATTACCTTACTTTTGCGACCACTTAGGCGTCTGCTAGATCTATGAAGCCGACATCCATTCCGGCGGCATAGATAGCAATTATATTGCCGTTTGCAATACACGGCACATATCCTTTCCGAGAGAGAGCTCCTTTCCTTGTGCAATACCTGGAAAAGTGCAGCCCATGTAAACTCTACTTCACAGATAGCACCGTTATGAACATTGCGGCGTGTGTTGTCTTTTTCCGGGCCCTGGCCAGAGCAGCGAGGTGCTGGGACGGGGATTACCTTACTTGCGGCGAGGTGCAGTGCGGGGGTTACCTTACTTTTGCAGCCGCTTAGTCGTTTGCTAGATCTATGAAGCCGACATCCGCTCGGGCGGCATAGATAGCACATATATGTGCCGCGTGAACTACATTTACTTTGAGGCGGCTGTAAAGAGGTCCCAGCAAAGACATTAAGGCTGCTGACTCACCCTATAGTGACACCTCATTCGCAGCACACTTCCTCAGTACCAGCAAACATTAACTATATGCATTGCATTGTCTGTACTCACTTAACCCGCGCACCGACGGAGGTCTGAGCCAACTTAGAACAGAGGGGGTGGCGGGCGGATAACCGCCCCCAGAGATCTCGAAAACTTCGCAACGTATCGAGAAGCAGAAAACGGCGATAGGTAAGCCGTGACAAGTACTGCATACAATACACATTATATTTTGTATCAGGTCAATGTTGAGGTCACCAGAGGTCAAATCGAGTCATTTTTTTTAAATATTTTGAGTAAAAATAGCATTGTTTCACATAATCCGTGCTTGCTCAGTAACTAACATATCTAGGAACATTCTAAAAAAGCCCTGACATACCTTTGAAACAATAATTATTTACGTTACCTAAGATTAGAGATAGGCTTTAATAATTCAGGCTCCAGAGGCCAGCAAAAGTCAAAATGCTTTATTTCACGGAAACAGTTTTTTGCTTCTAAATTGTTGTGTATAATAATGTGATTTTGCCATAATCGTTCTCCTCTCATCACGGCGCATCGAATCATATATCGGATTACCTAGTAAGGTAAAATAAAAAAGTGACCTGTTCTGACCTGACCTTAAGTCATGTCATGGTCAAGTCAAATTGTATATAACTTGATAAAGATATACAAGTGAAACAGGATGGTGAAGACCCTATCACTCTGCCTCCCATATAAGGTGAGTTATAGTACAAAAACTCTATGCCCTTCGGCCACATTGGATTTTACCTCAAATAGGTCACGGATGAAAATTAGAACATGCATTTGTTTGTTTAGCTCCGAAATAGTGATGTTGATGACAACAACTCTTCTCACTTATCACCTTTTGTTGAAATGGACGGATGGCTTTCCTCCTGCTCCATATTTAGAGGCGTTTTTGGCGGTATAAGTGATCCTTGAAGTTAAACTTGTGTTATTTTTGTAAGTGTACTCAATGTTGTGCCAGAGGCCGGAAGATTGAAGAAGATATTGTGATATTTGACATATAATTGAAGATTTTGTTTGTGAGTCTTGGTGATTTTATTTGTCTTCGTTGGCGGATTTCGACTAAAAACTAAAGTATTTTTTCGTTCTTAAAACACGTGCCGTATTTACACGTAAAGCAGGCCGCCTGCAAAATTAAGGATGGCCNCCAGAGCACGTGAAAACAGTGTGTGTGATAAAATTCTGACTGGAATTATGAAAGCTTTGTCGGCTTTGCTTCCTAGGCTTCTTCAATTTTATCGAAGTCAAAATTTAACTATAAAATAAATAATTTCTTGCTATGGTATGGACCCAGTTATAATTAAAACATGATTAAAAAATATGAAAAACATACATTGAATGAATTACGCGGCATATGGTAAAAATCATACACCACTCGGCCGGAATAAATTGTCAAGACCTCTGTGCTTTCTTGATTTTTGACCTCGGCCTTCGGCCTCGTTCAAAAATCAAGAAAGCACCTCGGTCTCGACAATTTATTTACACCGGCCTCATGCGGTATTATATATTCCCAAGTGCGCCATATCTGGCGCAAGTGTTCAAATTTGTTCAACGTTTGGCAATGTCCCTGAAACAAATTGCCGACACTACAATAATCACAGGTAAGTCGTTGTGAAAACACATAATGAGCTTTTGATGTAATTTCCAGTTTGTATATTATTATTTTTGGGGGAATAAACGACTCTTTTCATGACTATATAAAGCATGGTGTTTATTTATTTGGTGCAATGGACGACAGGACAATAGGCCCGGTTAACAGTCCAATTCGCATATACACAATAAAAAAAACATCACACACACACACAATCTACAACCAATGCACCAGCACGTCCACGCACATCCTATAGCTGCTTTATATACGCTAATACTTTTGCACGAAATTCCCGAAGCGAGTCGTTAAACATATCAACATCTTTAAATTTAAACATGAGCTCATTGACATGACTGGGTGTTCTTAAAAATACCCCTCCACAATCTCTCTTGCAAAAGGTACATTCATGACACCACTCGTCCGCTCTGACATTCTCGTTGTTTTGGCCGCAGGTTATAGAGGAAAAAATAACAGCGCAGAGGATCAATGTGGGACCTTTGAATACTTTGGCACACAAATGATATCGTATTGTTGACGTCTTCTTTCTAACATGTCACATCAAAGGCACGAAGCTGATCAGATTAGGAATTGGACCAGTGTGCCGTACTGTGATGTTTGACTTATGTTTCAGGTTGAAATGGACGGATGGCCTTCCTCCTGCTCCATATTTAGAGGCGTTTTTGGCGGTATAAGTGATCATTGAAGTTAAACTTGTGTTATTTTTTGAAGTGTACTCAATTTTGTGCCAGAGGCCGGAAGATTGAAGAAGATATTGTGATATTTGACTTATAATTGAAGATTTTGTTTGGGAGTCTTGGTGATTTTATTTGTCTTCGTTGGCGGATTTTTTACTAAAAACTTAAGTATTTTTTCGTTCTTAAAACACGTGCCATATTTACACGTAAAGCAGGACGCCTGCGAAATTAAGGATGGCCGATTGCAATCTCGTCTTAAGGATGACAGATTTAAAACAAATGATTGCATCTGCAGTCGAAGATCAAGTCGCCGTTAAGTGGCCAAAACATAGAAACTTGCTGGCGTTCAGATATGAACGCAAATGATCGTAACGTAAAATGATGTAGATGAACGGCTAGGGTTAATCGTTTTGAAGAATATGGAAGAGCTGCTTAAAAGAATCAAGAACTGACGCAAACCGAAAACCAGAAGCGACCAAAACTCACCCGGAGCAAAGCATGGGTAAAGATAGCTAAAAACAAGTTGTATGTAGATACGAAAGGCAGGACAAGAAAGTGACAACAAAAAGCAAGACAGTGAAATATGCACCGGAGAAAACCCTACAAGTGAAAGACGATAGTGGCTGGACCTTGGTCAAAAACAAACGGGCACGAAAACGAAAAGCTTATGCTGTCGGAGCTGTGCTAATTGGTGGAGAAAATGTCCGGCGCATCAGCACTGCATCAAAGGAAGAGTATGTTTTCGAAGACAATGTCGTCTTTGTATCAGCGCAGCGAAGCCCAGCATAGCGGATGTTCCATCATCGGCTGCCTTCGGCTATAAACAAAACCCAGGCCGACGCATTGGGCAACGTTGTGATCCACAAGAAGGTGAGACTATCATCTGGCTCTATGGTTGACAATGTGCTGGAAGGTTTCGCACATTTGATAAGCAAGGCAAAAGAGCGGCACAGCACACGCGACGTGGTCGTGTGCTCGGTGACAGAAAGGCGTGATGCAGGCCGCAGCGCAGCTGAAAAGCACGTCTAGTGAACGACCAACTAGGAGCTACATGTGCACACATAGCGGAGCAAGGTCAACCTCGACCTGCGAAGCCGCCCTTGAGAGAGTGCATGCATCAGTAATCACCAGGGACCGGGCCGTCTGTATACATGGGAAGGGGCAAGAAACATTTCCCAGATGATCATCAGTGAAGTTAATGTTTTTTTAGGTTAGCCAATGAAGAAAACAGCGTACAGGAAAGAAGCCATGTCAAGTCTGCAAATGCAAATCTTGCAAGATAGAACCAGAGGACACGATCTCCCAGCCGCTGTTCCGCCGGGGCACCGGGTCCGGTTAGTTCCGGGCGGTCAGTCAGCTGTCTCCTGCGGCCACGGCACAAGCTGATGTTATGCGGCGGCGTGCCCCCGTTGGACACCTCGAACGAGTGAGTAGGCAGCGTTCGGCGCCAGGACAATCGTTCACTGGTGGCTGTTTTCTGGCTCTGGACTCTTCATCGGACAACTAACATTCAGTCACTCAAACCAAAGCTGCTTGAGCTGGCTGACATGTATCCTGCATCGAAATCAAGTCGACCTACTGGGTACTGGTGGACCTGGCTGCACCGACCATTCCCAAACCGCTTCCTCGTCCTTTTCGGGTTACCGTCTCTACCGCGCCGACGCCCAGACAACAGTGGTATTGGGTGGCGGTGGCACTGGTGCTAGGGATGGTCTGAAGTGTGTCGCCACTAAACGTGTCCACATTAAACTGTTCCTAACAGCAAAAATTGGAGACGCTGTGGACTTAGTTAAAACCCGACACTAAACGGCAGCTTATCGTGGGCATTGTGTACCGACCCCCCAGACGAAATGTCGCGGAGTTAGAGGCGAACTTTCTAGATCTTGAGACTCAATATCAGCACTTAATTGTTGCGCACTCGTCGACCAAATTTGTAATATGTGATGACTTGAACTGTGACTGGTTAAAATCAAATAGTGATCGTTCGAAAAGTATGCTTCGTAATTTTTTAGCTGACTACTCCCTAGTTCAATGGGTTTTTGATCCAACGTATTCCACGGGGTCGCTCCTGGATGTCCTTGTGTCGAATTGCAGTCATGTTGTTCAACGTTGTTTTACTAGTTTTTGTCATTTTAGTCCGCATAAAATTGTTTTCGCGCACATCAGTATTCCTCGCTTT
>VOPJ01005499.1:0-59999 GCA_014673585.1 Semibalanus balanoides
TTTTCGTCAGAATTCAGAGGTCAGAGGCAATCTAGATCAAGCGAGAGTTAATGCGTTCGATTGTTCCTTTTCCTGGTGACATTGGTATGCTAACAGTAACAAATTGCTCTATGGCTTGCAAGGCGCTTTTTGCATTATGTAACTGACAAAGTAAAATATAATGATATACAGCAAATGCAGTTTGTCTGGATTAGTTGCAGATTCATATTACATTTTGGGACATAAGCAGCATACCCTATGACTTTACAGAGCATTTCACGATAAATGCTAATAGGAGATAAAAGTGGCATAACTGGCACGTTAATGCAAGCAGGACTTGCTGCTGCTTATCAAACAGTCTTGATCAAGGACAGAAACTAATGTGAATAAATAATTCCTCGCAGAGGGAGGGGGATCTGCCCTCCCTGTCGGATTTTCTCAATACCTTGCAAACCTTGACATACATTTTTATTTTTTACACCTCCACCTATTAAAAGGTGACCTGAAATGCCCCACCCTCAATCCAGCGGCGCAAAACAGCTTACGTAAACACCAGAAAAAATACGTAAACTCTTGCGTACGAATTTGTTCGTTACGAACTTTTTCAGTACGAATTTTATCTGATACGAGCCTTTTCTATTCCGAACTATGGCTGTTAAAAGTTTTAACTTATACGAATCTTGTCCGATACAAAACATTGCATACGAACTTTTGTTTGCGAGCTTTTTCCATTACGAACCCTTTTTTACAAGCTTCAGCATACGAGCCTGTTGCATATACGAACTTTATCCGAAAACACGGGAACGGCTGGCGCGCATTAGCCGCACGGGGAAGTCCGACGACCGAGAGTCGTCGGATAGAAAATGGCGGTGGTTACAGATGAGCTCGAACTACGAGCACTAAGTAGTTGAGGAACGTAAGAACGTCACAAAAAGTGGTGGGGAGGCAGAACAACTTTGGTCTTGTCTTAAGAGAAGCTCAATTCCCCATGTAATATTTATTTGTATATTTGGGTTCTCCGTCCTCGTGAACCATTTGGCATCACGCACTCTTCTCACTAAGCAAAATACAATATTTAAGCAAAAAGTCCAAAAATGAGGGGACATGTTCTCCCCCCCCCCTCATCTGTCCCTTCTTCTATGAAAAGTTGTATGTTTGCTTGAATAGTTAAATGCCAGATTACATATCAATGACCGGATTAATGGTTCATGGGGTTTCAAATGCTTGTTAATTTTATGGTTTTTCATTTACTTCCAACATTTCACCTATATGCTGACGTAGAATAAATAGGTATGTTTATTCAAGTTGGACAGAACCCGATTTTCGGTGCGCGCAGCGCGCCGAAAAGGGCCAACCAGACCCCGCGAAGCGCTGTATCATGGGCTCAGAAGCGCGGTATCATAGAGTCAGAAGACCACGCTTCGTGGTCTTTCGAGGGTTTAGAGCACTTCAGAAGTTCTTAAGGGGCACCAGGGCCCTCTCTGAAAGACCAAAGGGCCCTTGGACGTTCAACAGAGCCTTGTATATGTCAGAGGGGCCCCTGGACAAGCCAAAAAAGCACCTGAGCGGGTCAGAGGGCCCCCTGAACGCGTTGAATGAGCACCTAGCCAGCAAAGGGGGGGGGGCACTGGGAAGATTCGAGTGGCCCCTGAGCATGTCGGCAGGGCAACAAAGCAGCCAGTGCAGTTCCTTGCCAGGTCTTAAGGGCCCCTGAGCAGGCTGGAGGGCCCCTGGACAGACCAGAGGGTCCTGGGAAGTTCAAAGGGGCCCATGAATAGACCAAAAGGATCCTTGGGCGGCTAAGAAACGCCCCTGAACATTTCACATTTGCCAAATTGGCAAATTCTGGCTACCAGCCTGGTTTTGGGGCCTCTCTGAGGGTCCTGGAGCAATCCAGCTCATTAAAAAAGTAGACCTCACACAATAAAGTGGACCAAATCTGACCTACAGGACTAAGACAAGTTAAGCGAGTAGTCCAAATGTCAAGAGGTGGTGAAAACGCCTCAGGTGGCGCCAACCAAATCTGGCATGGGAAAATTGCCCCCCAGTGACAATTTTCAACGCACAATCACTAGTGAATCAAAAACGACTTAAGTCCCGCGGGATTTTCCACGCCCACCTGAAGGGTGTTTGAGCACCCCCACCCCTTTAAATCGGCTCCTATGGGACATAGATCAAGCCAAAAACTGTTTTGTCTAAGCCGCCACCCATGAATAGGTGGCCAGGAGTGGTTTCCTTTCGCCCTTTCGCCCCTCGATCCCAGCCCTTTCGATCCCAACGACGCACATCACCTTACGTTAACACCAGAGAACAAAAGAGAAAAATGTCTGCGGCACCTCCCAGCTAATGAATGGGACGAAAAACATACCAAGCAAATGAAGACGGAGGCACTGACGTGTTAGGTGGTTTCAAAAATAAAGGAAGGCAGCAAAGATAGTCGTTGCTGAAAATCAGCAAGCCGACTGCCCCAGCTACGCCCCTGGGATCATGCATTCTGTCATTTCGCATACATACCAAATTAGTAAGGATCGCAAGTGTGTGCCCCGCTGTCTGCTGCCCCAATCTCGTTAACATCAAGACAGGTTTGCCAGGCAGCGAGGCAGGATACACTTTCATTCATACGCATTGCTCGGAAGGTCGTCAAAAATCGTTGTAAAACTATTTCGTTTTTTTGCTCAGGTCAAAATTTAGGTCACCAAAGGTCATCAAAGATAAATTTTCCAGTTTTAGGACCTCGCTCCAGAAACCCCATATATCTCTAATCTCGGGAACTATGCTCTAGCTATAGGATCAAACAAAGTGGAGCAGCTGGTACGGGAGAGGGACCTGCTCAGAGTGTTCACAAGCCCGCTGTCGATTCGCCGTATGTTTGTCCCTCGATCCGCGGTGTCTCGCCGGGCACACGTCAACCGAAGCCGGAGACTTAGAACTGCAGAGGTGCAAACTCTCGTCCACGCAGAGAGGGTTTCGCTACCGGGCCGCCGCGACATGGAACCAGCTGCCTCCGGCTGTCACTGGGCGACCGACACTGTTTGCGTTTCGTGCGTCACTTGAAGGCATTGACAGCCTGAGATCTAGCCGCCCGTATGGTGTTTGATTCTGGTGCTTTTGCATTCACTGTATCACCTTTTCATTTTATGACACTTTTATCACCTTTTTATTTTATCACACTTTTAATTTTTGCATTCGCTGTTTCACCTTTTCATTTTATCACACTTTATCACCTTTTCATTTTATCACACCTTTATCACCTTTTCATTTTATCACACTTTTATTTTTTGCATTCGCTGTTTCACCTTTTCACTTTATCACACTTGTATAACCTTTTTCATTGTATTACACCTTTAATTTGTATTTACTACGTCTGTGCCCACCGCCCATGTGGGTTATGCTGCGCACATGCCCAACAACTGCTGTTTTTTTTATCCTGATGCATGTTCTTTTTTCCGTGTTTTTTACTGTGTGCTTGACGCTACTCCTGAAAAGCTATGTTGCATGGACGGATTATAGAACCAATGCATACATACATACATACAAACATAATAAATAGAAAGCTCGTTATATTTTTAATCGACAATGGTCCTCATTTGAGATCAGGTCAATAGCTTAGGATATAGAGGTCATAAAAGTCAATAATGTTGTTTTTTGCATTTTTCGCACATAACTTTTACTTAACAAAGATGGCACAATACTGTTTAAACCATCGTGTGTGTCTTGTCAAGGCGCTTTTAATTATATTCATGTCCACCATGCAAGGTTAACTTAACAAATTGACCTTTGATCATTGACCCAAATAGGTCCTCTTGCATGTTAGGAGACGTGTCTCGACGCGACAAACACATAGGTGAAAGTTTCACGTCTCTATCTGCATTATGTCGGGAGTTGTTGCCGAGCAAATGTTGGTGACCTCGGATGACCTCAGGTGACCCCGTATGCGTCACTGAACAAAACCTGCACTTGGATCATCAATAATATCTTATGATAACATTATCAAGAAGGTATTGGACTGATACCCTCGAAATAAGAAGCATTTGAATATTTATCCATTGACTTATAATGGGGAGGTATCGAAATTGACTTTGACCCGACCTCAGGTCAATGATGTCAAAATTCCGAGAAACACATTGTGTGGATACTGATGGCTTTATGCAGTCCTAAAAGTTTGATATCGATCCCTCAAAAACATATCGATCCCTTATAAACTGTGGTCATGGCATGACCACATTTTGGGGAGGTGGGGTCACTTGACCTGACCTGGTGACCTAGCCTGATCCGACAAGAAACCTTATTCGATAAAAAAAATGTGTGGAAAGGATCAATGATAAGGTAAACAAAAATTTGTGACGCTACGCGCCGCCGTTTTTTCGTAATCTCGATAAAACTGCAAGGAGGATGCTTGAACCCCCCCCAACAGGTGTGCGTTTTTTAGAGTATAAAATTAGTAACATATAAAAGGTATCTGCAAAATGTAGGTGTATGTGTAGGTGTAAATAATAACTAGGTGGTGATCGAATTTATTAACTATAACAAAAAAAGGAAATACCTGTAAGCTATCAGTTCTGGTAATAAGAAGTGGCATCGATTTGTTTTTGTTACACAGCAACACATACAACTTGGAGGAACTATCCATATACCTACATTATAACTTTTCTTCAATATGTATCACAACATACTTCAAAGTTCAAATATAGGGCTCATCAATTTTCTTCAAATAATTCCTCTTCTATAAGCTGTGTACTTTTCAAATGCAAGTTTTTATCACGATACTTGCATTACCTATAGTTATTGAGAAAGTTAATTTAATCTTGGCCATTTTTTTTTGTTTCATGTGTTTATCTTGTCCTGAGTTGTATTTAGTTTATCTTTCTTGACTTAATCATGCTTAGACAATTGCCGTATATCTTCAAGCACAAACAAGAAATTAAGAAAGCTTGAAAATAATACATAATGACAAAAGCAAGGAGAGCAAGCAAGTTGCAGAGTTATCAGATAACTGTGCGCAACCAATAAGGTTATTCCTTCCAAAGGAATGACATAATGAGAACAGGCATGTCAGCAGTGACACTTGCTAAATTGAAATTGTGACTTATTTGATGCTCACATAAGATTGCCAAAACACTTCAGCATCATAACTAAAACAGAATGAACTACTATATATTAGTGGTGTCAATGGTAACCAAAGTTTTGGTTACCGAAAAAATTGTGTGACCAATTTGGTAATCGGTCGTTCAGGCTTATCAATTTTTGAACACTGTTCGGTCAGCTTGATCTTAAATAATTAACTTTTTTGGCACATTGTTATGCATTCTTATTTCTGTCCAACAATTTGATGCACAATTTGCTCGAAATTCAAATTATAAATGTAAATTGCTTTGGTCTTGCTTGTGGCATCCACTATTTCACTTTGCTAATGTATATAGTTCCCTTTTCACAATTATTATGTTTTTTTGGGAAACTGTTCATGTGCGTTTTATGAATTATGATGTTAACAAAGCTATTTTGCAAGCGAGTATAAATAAGTAAACTATTTGAAAATCGGTCAAATCTTGGACATTTTTGGCATCAACAAAAATCGGTCAATATTTGGACAACCAAAATGCCTGCTGTTTGGTATTGGATTGGTTTTGGTCAGGAAATTTCGGGAAAATGACATCACTACTATATATATACATTCTACCATCTGCCAGCAATTACTCAAGGTTCCATACATCACAACTGACCACAATTGTCATGGCCCCAAAACGCCTGACATCAGACACAAGTTTACATTTAACATTGTTTATCAAATATAAGCAACTTTTGCTAAGGAAAATCTGCTTAAATCAGTTATGAAGTGCAGAAGAAAGTAAAATAGGATGTTTTTTAGACTTGTGAAAGGCTTTACGTGAAAACAAATGTTTGTGTTGTTCTGGACTTGAGTTATTCATTGAATCACATGAAGGTAAAACTGACAATCTTCATTGACAAGACATATGGAATGCAAGATTAAATATTTTTCCAGCATTTTCATTGTCTATAACCAACAAAACACATGTCGGAATTTGTCTAAAGGCTGATGTCAGCATGAAAATGCAAATTACCCGTTTTCACGATGATTTTTTTTTGCGTGATTTTTTTTTTAATGTTTTAAGATGTTTTAGTAGTAGCCGTTTTCACGATGGACTAATTTGCGATAAAAAATAACGCCCGCCCTACGGTCCAGTAGGGCGAAGATTAAAACATTTCTCTCAAATTAGTCCATCGTGAAAACGTCTGCTACTAAAACATTTAAAAACATTTTAGCGAAAAATAACCCATCGTGAAAACGGCTAGCATCACTATCATCACCTTCCCTATTTATGGTGATTGATTAAGTAACATTGAAATGTCTATTCTTCAGACATATCCTAACCTCAGACCCAGACTGCAAAGTGTGGCACAGGAGTCAACGAGGCGCATCAGCCCATGATAAAATCTGCACCAACCCGGACCAAGCAGGCCAAAAATCTGCACCAGTCTGCACTAGACTAGCCAAAGATCCACACCAACCCAGCAAAACCAGTAAAACGCCCTTATTGGGTCAGAAACCGAGAGGACATTTCTTCAGTGCTAGTTCTTAAGGTAAAAAGAGCATGTAAAGCTTTTTTAAGTTAATTTGCCCGTGCTGTTGCCCGAAGCGCAGCAATGGCACCACATTATTACAGTTCTGCACCGCACCCTACCAAATCCGCACCGCACCGAATCCGCACCAGCTTCTCTAAATCTGCACCAAATATGCACCAGCCAGGACGGCCCTGCACCGACAAGATCTTGTTGAATATGCAATACTTATAAGTATAAGGACAATAAAAGATTTTAGCACATAAAAATTCCCAAAAAATGAGGGGGTCATGCCGGACCAAACGTGGAAGCTATACTCTAAATCCCGGAAAATTTAAGCATTTTAGAATGACTGAAGGACCAGCCAGTTGCCGTAACGTACTCGATTGATAACTCGGCTCTAGACCTCGTTTCGAAAATTGGCGATTTGGGTGTCATTCTAGATAAAAAAATCACATTCGGTCCTCATATCAACAAATGTGTCAAGAAAGCAAATAAATCTCTTGGTTTGCTTTTCAGGTCAATCCAGAAAGTTGGTCGGAGGAATCACTTCAACTTGTCATCGGTTAAGGTCGCCTATTACGCTCATGTTAGATCGATCCTGGAGTATTGTACTGTGTCGTCTGGGCGGGTGCGGCTAAAACTTACCTTGATCGTATTGAAGGCATACAACACAAATTCCTCCTTTAGCTGGACAACCAATCTAAGACTGCTAGTTGATCCTAAATTATACCATCTTGAAGCAAAAATTCAATTTAACGTCACTGAATTCCCGGCGGTGCCAGCACGACCTGTTGTTCCTACGTGACCTTTTAGGGGTCGTATCGACTCACCGGTTTTACTTGGCCAGTTCTCCCTGTTGGCGCCGCAGCGTATTGGCCGTCACACGCAACTATTTTACGTCCCTTTTGGACGGGTAACAACTAACAAGCGTGATGAATGGGCTTTGTATCCGATTGCCTCGAGTGATGAATGAATATGTGGAAAAATGCATACATGTTTCCTGATACGTTTAACAGTTTTAGAACTGCGGTTCTGGATCATGTTGGATATGTATCATAGATAGCCGTTTTTCAGGGGGTTGTTGGGTGAGATTTGGTGTTTTTAATCGAATGTATGCATGTGTTTTACGTGTTTGTATTTGTATTTATATAGGTGATGGTGTTTTTTTTTGCGCTTTTAGCTTTTCGGTGATTTTGTCTTTTTGTAATTTTGGTACGTTCACAGATAACATGATACCTGGATTGGACACTAATTTTCTGCCTCTTATTGCTAAGCACAGCAGTGAATGACGGTGCTGGACTCACATTTGCACGAGCCGAGACAAAAAGCGTATAAACTTACCAGCTCCGTTTCAAACTTCGGCTCTGCAATAAGAGGCCGAAAATTGTGTGTCCAATCCAGGTATCTGTGGTAGGTACGCTTTATTCCGTGACTTGACCTGTACCCCCTGTACCTAATTAGGATTTCCCGTTAGTGATCTTATGAATAAAATAAAATAAAATAAAATCCGTATAGTTTTTATATCCATTTGGGGGGGCTTTTAACGTTAGGGAAGGGCTCTTTCGGAGCGCCGCCCCCGGACGAAATCATGGCTACATGACCAGCCGTTCAGGTTCATATTGAAGAAAAAAAATCCTGCTTTTGCTCATTTTTGATGGTTATCAACCCGCAGGGCCTTTCCAAAGGTGCTGAGCCGTTTCATATGGATAACTTATAATCTATGGTATTCCGTTAATCGATGGGCACCTTAAGAAAGTGGAGGTTGATGAGCTCAGCCTAAGCAATATTTGCTTTTTGATTTAATTCACCTTATCTAATTTGCCGCAAATGGTAAGAACTAAGAATATCCTATCATGGGGGATAACGAGAAATAGGTAACATCGTTAATATACTCAGCAAGTGTAAGTAGACAATTTTGGACTTTCTTCAAATGGCCATGAATATCTTGCGATTATGCTCCTCTTTTCTCAACTGCCTGCGTTTCCCAACCTTTATAATGATTAATGCATGTTATAAATCGAAGATTTATTTGCCGTAAGTTTCCAGTTCAACCACGTTTATCAATATCTCATACTTTACAATGATTGAAACAATCACTCAATAACGAATTATTTTTGTGTCGAACATAAATAGATTCACAAGACATAAACACTTACGGACTGCGGGCATACGACACGAGACAACGTGGGTAAATAAATAACCTAAAATGACATACTTATCGAAGGCATTATAAAACGACGCCTTCTACTCCTGTTAAAAAATATAGATAAAGAACAACCCTTGCAGTCAAGAAATAGATAGTTAAGAACTAAACTGTTGGGGTGAACTACCTTCAATGCAAACCATATTGTGCATCGCATTCCATGGTTTTCGTTGGAGAGGAGAAGCTCAACACAGTGTGCCAAACCCGCCTTCATTCTGTGCAGGCCAACGTGTGGACTGCCAACGGTCGCTTTCTATTTGACGTGATCTTGCTCTAGTGCCGTACGCCAGCGGCGCGGGGCCGCGCGCCGTAGCCGGCGCGCCTCCCAGAAGACCAGCGTCCAGCCTTGCCAGGCCGGCACCGGCGCCGTAGCGCCGACGCGCGACCGACCAGGCGGAGACCTCTGCTGGCCACCACGCGGCCAGCGCCGGCGTACCCGACCGCTCCAGCCACGCCACGACCGGCGCCGTAGCCGTAGCCGCGCCGACCAACCAGGCCGAGACCTCCGCTGGCCACCACGCGACCAGCGCCGGCGTACCCGACCGCTCCAGCCACGCCACGACCGGCGCCGTAGCCGTAGCCGCGCCGACTGACCAGGCCGAGACCTGCACTGGCTACCTTGCGGCCAGCGCCGGCGTGCTTGACCACGCCAGCCACGCCACGACCGGCGCCGTAGCCGTAGCCGCGGGCAACCTCCGGATGGTTGGCGTAGCCGTCGTAGGTGACCTCGGCGTTGAAGCCCTTGTAGCCATCAGCGACGTACTTGACGTGCTGGTGCCGGCGATCGGCAGGTGACGAGTAGTAGCCCTGCAAGTTACCGGCGCCATTCGACTGCTCCTCCTTGTTGAACATGGGACCGTAGTTCGGGTCGTCCACGGCGTACTGGTATTTGTACGGCCGTGGCTCGGAGTAGTCGGTGGCGTAGTCGTTGGCGTAGCCGCCGCGCGCCGCGCCGTAGCCACGGCCGGAGGGCGACGCCCACAGGTGCACCGACAGGGCAGGACCGATGCCGGAGGCGGCGGCCGCGCCACCAGGGCGCTACGATCAGGACCTGCATGTTTCTGTTGACTGAGACCGGCTTGGGCGGTGACTGATGCCGATACAAGGTGCGACGCCGGCTTTATACCCGACCCGCCCCCTACCCCTGCTCGCTGTCTCACCGGCCATGACACTATAGCACGTGGCTGGGAGAGGCTCGCTGGTTAAGATATATACTCTGGAGCAGAAGGGGTGTTAGAACTCCCTGGTTAGCATGCACCAAAAATGCAATGTCTGCGCAGATGACTGATAAAATGAAATGAGATCGTTGAGTCAGCCACCAATCGGATGTAGAGCTCGTAGACACCTAAATAAGTGATGTAAACAGAGCGTATTGAATGAAGCATACATAGTGACATACTAGAGGATGATTGGTCCGCTAATCTGGTCACTCGTGACCAGTTCACCCAGTGACCCATCAAACCGTTAATTCCCATTGATCACAAGCAGAAAATGCTCTAACATCATGTAAGGGAATCTTCCAGCACTTGGTTCTTTTATATTTAATATATTTTTTAACATCTTGAAAAAATGATTTTGTGGGCAAATTTCCTTTTTTTATTTGTAGTGGTCAAAAAACAAAATTTTAGTAATCCGAGATAGCCATTTTTAAAGAATACCTATCATTACCTTCATTATGCCGTTTGCCGTTGGCAATTTGCTGTAAAGCTATATTTGTCTACGATTTATCAAACGTTTATCGTTTTTCCATAAAAATTGCATGACATGACGTCATTAAAGCGTCCTTATCCCAAAAATATTGTCTGTTACTTTTTTCTGTGACTTTTTTAGACCACATCAAATTGCTGCTGCATAAGGTACAAGCAACTTGAAGACGCTATCTGTTATTCAGACGGAGTGAGTGAGGCCGCGAAGCGGCCTCACTAACGTAGTCTTACAGATGGGCCCAAAGTCTCGACTTCTCTGCTTGCTTGCTTGCTGCTTGCTTGCTTGCTCGTTGCTGCTTGTTTGCGTGGTTTCAGGATAACTACCTTGCACTGCCACTGATTATGCAAAAGATATACACTGATAACTTGCCGTAAAATAAACATTGTATAGGCTACGCTGAAAAATATTTAACACACTGAAGAAAACTCCTCACCATCCAAGATAAAAAAAAACTGAATATCAGTGCAGATAAGCACGTCTTTGACTTCGCTGAATTCACCTCCGCAGATGAGAAATCAGAATAAAAAAACTAAGTGCCACAGAAAGTGCAGTAGTATCTTTACTATTGCGATCAAACATCAATGCTTTATCAGTCTGCCGGACACAAATGAAATAACTCGCTCCGTCTGCTTCATGCCATGCATGCCTTACTAGTAGTTATCAAGCTATTGAGAAAACTCGGGAGGGGAGAAGTGTAAAATTTACCCCTCCCTACACCGCACGGGATAGCGTTTTGCTGATTTTGGTGTAAAACTCGTGAGTTAATTTGCTATAACTCTAAAGTTTTGGCCACGAAATTGCTTTAGATATTTAAAAAAGACGTCAAATCAATGTAAGAGAAGATACCCGAAGTTTCGCGTTCACAGCGTTATTGGTTGTTGATAAGTTGCGAAAATTAATCAGGCGGGGCGTTAAACGCCCCTAGCCAGTGGTGGGCTAATGAAAGGACCGTGTAATCTTTGAAGCTATTGCGCTACTTCTAAATATGAATATTTTTGAAAAAATACATGTGATGTTTTTCGAGAAAAAGTGCAAATAGTTGGACCAAGCAAATAGTTGGACCATTTTTTTTCGTGTGTCGACGCCCCTACCTGCCATACCGCATTATCCGCCCATGGCTGGGAGGACTCACCGGTTCTAGCAAAGACCTCTTGCTTGCCTCGATTATGACCTGCCTTGCCCAACCTTTTTACGAATGAAGTGAAAATGAAAGAAAGACTGACTGCCTCGCTGCCTGTCAAACTTGTATTGATTTAAACGAGATTGGGGGAAAAGAACAAACACAATCACATGATGTTAGAGCATTTTCTGCTTGTGATCTATGGAAATTAACGGTTTGATGGGTCACTTGGTTAACTGGTCACGAGTGACCAGATTAGCGGATTAATCATCCTCTAGTATGTCACTATGTGTGCTTCATTCAATACGCTCTTTTTACATCACTTATTTAGGTGTCTACGAGCTCTACACCTAATTGGTGGCTGACTCAACGATCTCATTTTATTTCATCGTTCATCTGCGCAGACATTGCATTTTCTAGCGCCTGCTAACCAGGGTGTTCTAACACCACTTCTGCTCCAGAGTATTTATCTTAAGTCTTAACCAGCGAGCCTCTCCCAGCCACGTGCTATAGTGTCATGGCCGGTGAGACAGCGAGCAGGGGGAGGGGGCGGGTCGGGTATAAAGCCGGCGTCGCGCCTCGTATCGGCACCAGTCACCGTCCAAGCCGGTCTCAGTCAACAGAAACATGCAGGTCCTGATCGTAGCAGCCCTGGTGGCCGCGGCCGCCGCATCCGGCATCGGTCCTGCCCTGTCCGGTGCACATGGCGTCGCCCTCCCGGCCGTGGCCAGCCGTGGCTACGGCGTGGCGCGCGGCGGCTACGCCAACGACTACGCCACCGACTACGCCGAGCCGCGGCCGTACAAATACCAGTACGCCGTGGACGACCCGCACATACGTCCCATGTCAACAAGGAGGAGCAGTCGGATGGCGCCGGTAACGTGAGGGCTACTACTCCGTCAACCTGCCCACGGCCGCACCCAGCACGTCAAAGTACGTCGCTGAATGGCTACAAGGGACTTCAACGCCGAGGTTCACCTACGACGTTTCTACGCCAACCATCCTGGTAGCCCCGGCTACGGCTACGGCGCCGGTCGTGGCGTGGCTGGCGTGTTCAAAGCACGGCCGGCCGCTGCCGCAAGGTAGCCAGTGGCAGGTCTCGCTGGTCCGTCACGCGCACGGCTACGCGGCCGGTCGTGGCGTGGCTGGAGGCGGTCGGGTACGCCGGTGCTGGCCGCGTGGTGGCCAGAGGAGGTCTCGGTCTGGTCGGTCGGCGCGTCGGTGGGTACGGCGCCGGTGCCGGCCTGGCCAAGGCTGGAGCTGGTCTTCTGGGAGGGCGCGTCGGCTACGGCCGCGCCGGCCCCGCGCCGCTGGCGTACGGCCACTAGACGGCGACGCGTCCGATAGAACAGCGACCGCTGGACCAGTCCACACGTCTGGCTTGCACAGAAATGACAGGCCGAGGTTTGACACTGTGTTGAGCTTCTCCTCTGCAACGAAAACCATGGAATGCGATGCACAATATGGTTTGCATTGAAGGTATAGTTCACCCCAACAGTTAAGTTCTTAACTATCTATTTATTGACTGAAAGTTGTGTTCTTTGTGTACAATTATTCACAGGACTAGAAGGCTTCGTTTTATAATGCCTTCGATAAGTATGTCATTTTAGGTTATTTATTGACTCACGTTGTCTCGTGTCGCATGTCCGCAGTCCGTAAGTTTTTGTGTGTTGTGTATCTATCTGTGCTCAATACACAATCATTCGTTGTTGAGTGTTTGTTTCAAACATCGTAAATTATGAGATAATAGCCGTTTTCACGATGGATTATTTTGCGCGAAATGTTTTAAAACATCTTAATATGTTTTGGAATGTTTCAGTATGAAAGTTTTAGTATACGATATATTCCAAGAAAAATAAGTTACTGATTTAGGCGATATTATCATTATTCAAGAGTTATGGAAAAATGAAATAAGCTCATTACAAGATTATGATCCAAAATTGTCCGTTTCTAAAGAACATATGCGTCTAGTGTCCATTCGTTCAGTTTAGATTCAGATTCAGATAAATTTTCACCGGGGTTCCACATCAACGATGGCTTTTCACCTAGCACGTCATTATAGATTAAACAAGATATGGGTTAAGAGCCACTAAACAGCTTAACAACGTGGCAGAATAAATACACTCAAAGTGACATAAGGGTCCGGCCGCAAAATATTGCACGCTCAGACAATGCCAGCGGAAGGCAGGGGCCCGGATCAGCCCGTAATGTTCAACAGTTTCTACAACAAACCAGGCGAGTGCACAACCTACGTCGGTCCGCCTCGGTTCGGATTCGTTGGTCTGGTGATCTGGTCAGCGCGCCTGGTGATTGTGAATGGCTGTAGTTTCTCGGGCGCGAGGCCCGATGGTGTCACACATATAACGGGGATGGCCTGTGGTGATCGCTCGCTGTACTGCAGCATAAGCATGTATGGTACTCGGCGAGTTCGGTGGCTCGCAATTCCAGCCGAGCTGCTCGATGACGTCAGAAATGTGGTCACTACGTCGCCTCCCGCTGACCACACGAGCGCAGAAGTTCACAATCTTCTGAATGCGATGCATCTGTCAGTATTACCCCACACGAACCATATACACTCATACAGTACCGCACCGCTGATATAACAAGTGCCTCAATGATTGATTTTCAGTGTGTTTGCAGGCAAGACGTGGCGTGCGTTGGCTCAGTGCAATGAGGAATGCCCTGTACACTTCGAGGTCATGGCGGCTATATGTGCTTGAAAGTTGAGATGGCGATCAAGCTGCACTCCTAAATTCTTAACAGAACTCGCATCACCAACAATGCTCCACCGAACTTAACAGTGATGGGCGGGAGATTCCTAAGCATCCTGTCGGGTGCCGAGTACGAGCATCTGCGTCTTTGTCATGATTACTTTCAGCTGTTTTGGCAAAACCAACGTAAAAGAATATCAAAGCGTCGCTTCCATGCCGTAAAATGAATGCTGGAGTAGGTCATGTTTCTTGCCAGTGACTAGGTTTGTGTGTCCGTTTGCGAACTGTAACGATGGTAACGCCGTCAGGCGCATACAGACTGAGGTCGTTAGCATAAAGCATAAAAAGCACACAACTGAGACTGCCTCCCTGGTAGACGCCAATGTTGCTCTCACGCTGCTGTGAAGTGATGCTAGTACCGCCCGCGCCGCGGACGCGCACCTGCGTGTGCCCCGACAGGTAGTCCCTAAACCACCGAGTCTCCACACCGAAAGTGCGAGCTTTCGCAAGGAGAATTTTTTCAGGGGACCGACATCGAAGCATTTCGAATTGTCGAGTAGGGTCAAGATGGAAATTTCACCATTGTCCATTGGTGGGAAGACGCCGATCGGTTATTCGTTTTAGCGCCGTTCTGTAGAAGTGGGAATTTCCTATAACCCGTGCTGAGTGAGGCTATGAAGATGGTGGGATATAAATAAGTACTAGCTGTTTTCTGCGCAAATTCGCTCGACTATTATTACGCCAGGCAAAATGGAAAATAGGGGCGTGTCAGGGGGTTGGCTGGTGACTTTCCCCTTTGGGGAATGGGTGTGATCAATGGCGTGTTTTTCCACTCTCTTGGCACCTGTCCGCTGATCAAACTGGAGTTAATAATGTCTAGGAGCACGTGACCGAAGCCTGCAAAGAATGTTTGAAACATGGCGATGCTCACTCCATCTAGGCCAGTAGATGTCGATGGTTTCATGCCGAGTAATGTTCGCTACAAGGTGTCTATGTCGGTGGGTTTGGACGCTAAAAAGTTGCTAGTTTGTACGCGCGGTAACCCCTGACTGGGACCGGAAAAATGCTGTTGGCCCTTGGCACCCGCGGCTGTGGCAGGTCCTATCGGACGTAGTAATTATAAAGTGCGTCAGTGTGATGGTCGGTCGCTTCTGCGTGGCTGCTTCTTACGCCGATCACTGGCTGTAGCGCGCGCCACAGACTGCGCCGGCCCCCTTTCCTAATCTCGTCCTGGTAGAAGGCACGACTGCCGGCACGGATAGCAGCCCTGCACAAACGGTTGACCTCCCGATACACATCAGTTAAGCATACCGCCATATTAACCAGCCAACTATTAACTTGGGCACTGATCGGGCACAATGGTTTAAAGGGAATATAGCACCTTTAACATTATTTTTTAACTGAGATAGCCAGATTGTCGGGTGTACTGAGAAACCTCTAAATCTGAAATTTTTCCTTCCAAAACGACCTAGTTGCTGAGTTTGAACGCAAAAACCGTTGGGCATATTTGTGGTCATATTTGGGCATACGTCACAAATTTCGTGACGTTTCGCATACGTTATAAGTAGTTACTCCACTGTGATTTCCACGCACTTCGTTTTCGCTTTTTGAACCGTCCGCCCAAGTATTTCAGTTACCTTGCGTCCTGCCCCGCGTCCGTCACCGAAAGTTATTGACTTGATAAATTTTAGAAATGAATGTCAATTTTCTTTGTCAGTTTTCATTGGATTTCAATTTGAAAATAATGCAGACAATGGTCTTTAAAAGGCCCAACTGTTGATGGGTCGCTCGAACCGGTAGCTGTAATATTCTCCGCAATAGAAGCATATTCAGTACTAACATATGTATTTCACTCACTGTCAATGGGCCAATTCACTTTGATGGACATGTTATAAATGAATATTTTTGACAATTGTGAACCGATTTCGAATTAAAAAATCAACCAAAGATACTTCGTAAGGTGAAAAATGTGGTGATGGGTGGCTGGTCAGTGTTCAAGCGATATATCAACAAATATGTGGCATTTTAGGGGGTTGACGAGAGGCTCGGTTTTCCATAAAAAACATGATTGGCCATAACTTTGTGAATTTGCATTGGATTTCCATTATGCGAAAATAATGCAGAGAAAGGTCTTCAAAGGGCCCAACTGTTGATGGGTGTCCCATACCGGTAGCTTTTCTATCCTCCGCAATAGAAGCATATGCAGTGCTAACTAACGAATTTCACTCACTGGGCTAATCACACAATGAACAAATGCACTCTGGTGTTGAAATAGTTTATAGTTTTTATCATATGTCTCCAGGGGCGGATCCAGGGGGCACGGGGCCATGGCCCCCCCCAAAGAGCCTGAGACTATGATTTGCCCCCCCCCAAAAAGGTCGGACAAATTGAAAATTTGTCGTAAAAATTGCCTTTGCAGCAGTAAAAATCCAGCTTTTCACAGTCAAACACTGAAAAATTCATCGCCGCTTCGCGGCATGACATAAGTTTGGCAATTGCCTATACAAATTTTGAAAATAGGAAAGCGAATTAGGTACATTTAGTGTCTGGCCAAGCTCTCCCTGCGCGTGTATTACTGACGACAGATACCACGCTTTACTGATTAGACAGATACCACGCCACAGATTACTGACCACGTGACCACGCCCGGCGCCCTCCGTGACTGCCTTCTCCGGACCATGCGGCGTCCCTCCGCTAGTTGATGGCGCCCCACAAAAATGTGAAGGCACGACGAGCACGTGTGGAAGGAGAGGCGCCCCGCCAAATTTTCGCAATATTGGTGGCGCTCCAGTCGATCGGTGGCACCTCTCAAGACACTTCTGAGTCTTTGTTAAATTTCTGCAACGACCACTGATCCAAGCTCATGGGCGCCCCACTTTCAAAATGTGGCGCCGCTTGATAACAGTTACAATGGTGGGCAGATGCCTTCTGAGGCGGGCAAGTGTCTTCCAAGGGCGACATGGTGCCTTCTAAGTTTGCATAATACGCTCTAGGCGTAATAATACTCCGGGGCGCAAGGTGTCCTTATGATGGCGCAAGACCGTTTCCTGATACGCAAAATACTTTTCGAGGGCGGCATGATGCCTACCAAGGGCGGTATAATGCATTTTTGGGCCGGCTAAATGTTTTCCGAGGGCGGTCAAATGTCTCCAGGGCGTAGCGTAGCCAGGATCTGGGCCAAGCCAGGATCCGACGGCTGATTGCAGGGGCCCTTTGGAGATGAAGGGCCCTACAAAACGGCATTTTGTAGAGGCCGTTGCTTAGTGCACTCAGTCCTGTATGACATGCAGTTAGCGCACTGTTAGATTAGAAACGATTTTTAGCAACGATATCGTGTGCCGTGAACAGCCTTTGTCTGGGCTGGATGGATATATCAATTTTTTTTCGTCTATTCAGCCGACCCCCTCTGAGATACTTATCGTGACGCCCCGCGAGTTTGGTATGAAATAAACGTGATTATTACTTTAGGGTGTAAATATGGGCCCCCACCTAACGGAAAAAAAAAGTGGTGTTCTGTGTTTTAATGTGATTTAATGTGATTTTTGTGTGTCTGTTTAAAATGTTATTTTTTCCCGAATTTTTTACTTTTTTATTTAAATAAGTTTTTTGGTTTTTTCGAAAAAATGTGTTTTTCCCGAAAAAAATGTATTTTTTACCAAAAAAGTGTTTGTTTCTTCGAAAAGTGGTTTTTCCCGCAAAAAAGTGTGATTCCCCACGTTGGATTATCTCGAATGCCAAATAAGGTGAGAAGCCCAAATCCGCGGAGAAAAAAAATGGGGGTACCTTTTTGCCAAAAAAATTGCCCCCCCCCAAACCGAGCGGCTGGATCCGCCCCTGTATGTCTCAGTATGTTTTTAGCATTAGCGCGAGCACAGTGGCGGCGCCAGCCTTCCGTGACTGGTTAGGCAGTGTTCTATTGCCCTGGGTTAGGCAACGCTCCTGGTCCCAGGCACGTAGCCAGGATTTTGCTCAGGGGGGGGGGCACGTATAAAAAAATCACATTTTGCTCATCAGCCATATGCTGCTGACCGGGGGGGGGGGTCGGGTTTTCAGAGAATCTCATTCTATCTAGTGTGAATTTATTTCGCTCGGGGGGAGGGGGCATGGCCCCCGTGCCCACCCCCCTTAGCTACGTCCCTGCCTGGTCCCGGGAAATATAGAAATAGGGAATCAACGCTATATGCCAATAGGGAATCAACGTCATCTATTTAATATTTCGTTAACTTAGGTACACACGCTAATTGCTATAGGTGGCACCATAAGGCAAGGACAGCTGTGCCACGGAAACTTCTCTCCTGCGGATTGCGCATTAGGTATTGTGATGCTACTGCTACTATATAAACCTGACTAAAATAAACACCTATGTCATGCAGCATGTGAAAGTTTTTCTGTATTGTTAAGATGCATTATTCAGTAAAAGATAAACTAAGGTGTGGTCTATGGACCAAACATAGCTTCATGGAAACCAAATCATCTTGATCAATTGATAGAGATTAGGACATATTGTGCCCACTTACCTGGACAGCGGACTTCCTATTTCAGTTCCAGCTTAAGACGACATCATTTAACCACCTGTAGCCACTAGTTTCTGAGTATGAGAGACCCCGAAAGGATTACGGAGCATAGCAGTTTCTTCAATCTTCCACAAAGTCACACTAGTTATCCATTGTTTGACAGATCCCTGATTCAGTTGTTTATGGTGTTAAAACGGCAAAACAAACACAAAACGAGCAAGATCACTATTCTCCATTGTTATGCATATCACTGGCACTGATTCATGACTAAAAACACGAAACAAGCCATATTCAGGCAACGCTACCTCGCATTCCCTCGCACGCAGAAGACACGAGCTTCTGCGGGCGCAAATCGTGAGGCCATATCATTTGGGCATACAATTACCAATATCTGCCAAAAGTATTGGCGATATACTGGTCTAAGCCAAGACTTTTTCGCCCAAATACTTTGGCTATTAGGCGTGCCTAATTGCCCAATTGTTCGCCATATGGTAGTCTTGGCCTTTAGTATGCGGAAAACCAGGCTTGAATGCAGCTAAATTAAAACTGTATCATAAGCATGTAATAATGCAAATTTGATACGCAGTTTTTCTCTGCATAGGCTAGCATGATCATTTTTTGTCATTTTAATGCAAAATATATGTGTCAAGAAAAAGTTATGTGGTATTTGTTCTATGATTTTGAGAGCGAGAGCGAAACTCTTAACAGAGAAGAGCAGAGAATTGGGTCTGAACTTTGGTTAGGCACTGCCTAAAGTGCCTTAATGGACGCGCCGCCACTGCGCGAGCATGTGGTAAAAGGTTTTCAGCTCTCAGAAAAATCAATGTTAAGTCAATTGGTCAAAGCTTTCGGCCCGCCGGGCATTTACATTTTACCAAACTATTTCTACACAGTTTTCAAAGCAGAGGTAGACATATGATAAAATGAATACCACACTTAGGCCGATATAATTTCTTTAGGACCTTGGTCGTAAATAAATTATTTTTTATCGGCCCCGTGTGGTATTTATTATAGGTAACTATCATTGTTAATTGTTAGTTGATTTCCTATGAAAAAAAATACTAAAAGATACTTAGAAAAGACCCCAGTGCAAACATTTGCGCATTTGTACCTAATCGCGTCCAATATTATTTGCGNCGATCGACTGGTGGCACTGGATCCACCCGAGTGTGGTTCAACCGAAATGCGTTCTAGTAAGTCCAGTTCTATGAATTATGTTCTAGCTTCAAACGGCGTAGCAGATGACAGGACGGCCACCAGTATCCGTGTAATCGAGAAGAATGCTTCTGATCTCAAGTTCGATCGTACTGATAATTATGCTTTTGTATCAGTCGTTACGTATAACTGTGAACACTGAGAGAAATATTCACTAACTACGACCTCGTATACGAAGTGCTAACGAACATAAACTTAGCGTTCAAAAATGTTTGTTATCTAACCAACCTAAAACCAGGTAATACTTAGTTACTAAGGCATAGCAAACCTGGCACCAATGCCAAGCAAGGAGAAATCAAACCCTAAAGTAGTCCAAAGCCAATGAACAAACACCCGCTTACGAATGACCACTAGGGCAAATCAAATGGCTGAGTAAACCTAACTAACCCGTGACAAGGCAGATTTAGTAGTAATCCGAGCCATACAATGCCATACTAGGTATGCACAAAGACATTATTAGGCTGTTACAAAAGCTCTACTAACCTGGAACAAAGCTTCACTAACTTGAAACAATGCTCCCACTAACCTGAAACAAAGCTCCCGTGCTAGCCAATTGCAAAGCTCATTCGCTCCGAATCGTCGTTCCTTCCCCTCCAAAATATCCCAAAACACAGGTATTTTATAAGGAATATATTTTCAGAACCACAACGTTAGAGTCGCCATTCACCAGTCCAACCAGCTTAAACTTCCGGGCCACATCCCGGTCGACACCACACCAGCCACGAAGCACTACAATCATAGTCGGCCACAGACTGCAGCGATTGAAGATAGTTGTGGCTGTCACAGGCACTGGGAAACCCGATCGCACACCTCTCACCGCGACGTTCATCCACCACCTCGATTCACACCACGGTCGATATACTTGCACATTTTGCACGTCTTGCACACTGATAAAAATATTGACTCTGTTCCACCTTGGACGCTTTGTCAGCACGTTCAGAACTCTTCATTTATTCCCTGTGCTCACACTAAAACTCCTGTACGATGCTTTTACTATGCAACCCAGAATTGTGTCAGCATTTAACATGGACTTTGGAAGAGTCGTTTGGTGATATTAGTGTTTTTTTGTGAAGAGTTACTAATTTTACTCCTCCAAAACTCTGTGGTCGGTGCTTCTTATTTACTCGTCTAGAATGCCAATCAATCGACCCGCATAAGCACCCAACCCGCTAAGCCCACCAATGACTCTTCTGCATTTTTTCAAGAGTTTTCGTCGATCTTTCAAAGTTTCAACCCACCATTATGTTTTAACATGCGCAGTAAGCCCTGCAGTAAGCCATTGTTGGTGTAGGCAGTGGCGGAGCTTTTTTTGGCACTGCATCACTGGTGTCGGCTTTAAGTTTTTAGCGACGGCTCGGCAAAGTGTTCGGTGGCCGAGTCATGGTGAGCTAGTGTCCGGCGGACGATCGACGGCTCGTATATTGTCGATGGCGGCCGAGCGACGGTGAGCTCGTGTCCGCTCGACAGGAGCATTTTTTCTTACTTCAGCCATCGTCTTGTTCCTTTCATCCTGTGCACGATTGTCGTTCATGATAACTATATCTATATCCCTCTCCGATATGTTTGATACCCAGCCTATGCATTTTGTCATTTTAACGGGGGCCGTGCGTGTAATAGTCAGGAACTTTATAGTTCCACATAGTACCCGCTAGAGGGGAAATATCCCTCTGAGCCAAGGGTTTCCCACTTTAAACTGATGTTTTCTCTGCCGGCCCTGTATATCTAATCGTTTTATGTGCTTACGGTTATCCTACGAGGTGGCTAGTTAATCCATGAAACAAACCTGTCTCTAACAACTACTGCATAGTCCTGTTCGCCTATGATTTAAATTTGTCTGCCACCACTCAGCTACTTGTTTAGCCATAGACATGTATATAAATCGTGCATACCTTTCATGTTCAACCATCCACCTTTTAATCCTCCCGACTGCCGGTCCTCTATCCCCTGTCACGCCGACGTTTACCCGGGTTGGTGGCCCGCTGGCCACCGGGCCAAGGTGACTGGCCCTCGAGCCGTACCCGGGAGTGGTGGCCGTCGTTCAATGGCGTGGGCCCTCCTGCAAGCTTCGTCCTGCGGGGGAAGGGCCTGTTCATTGGGGCGGGCTTGCCCCCGGATCGCGGTTCATTTTGACCCACTTTACCCGCTTCTCCTTCAATCCCATGGCTTGCTGCCAATGGTCCGACGGGCCGAAGCGGTCTCTCCCTAAACCAAGACCAAAACCAAAATTCATGGTTCAAGACCATCCACCTTTTAATCCTCCCCGACTGGCCGATCATCTATCCCCTTGTCACGCCGACGTTTACCCGGGTCTGGTGGCCCGCTGGCCAACGGGCAAGTGGACGGCCCCTCGAGCCGTCCCCCGGGAGTGGTGGCGTTACTTCATGACGTGGGCCCTCCTCGCAGCTTCGTCCTGCGGGGAAGGGCCTGTTCATGGGGCGGCTGCCGGTCAGCGGTTCATTTTGACCCACGTTGCCCCTTCTCCTTCATACCATGGCTGCGCAATGGTCCGACTGGGCCGAAGCGGTCTCTCCCTAAACCAAACCAAACCAAACCAAGATTCATGTTCATCCATCCACCTTTTAATCCTCACCACCTGTCCGGTCCTCTATTTCCTAATGTCACGCCGACGTTTACTCCGGGTCCTGGTGGCCGCTGGCACCGGGCAAGTGACGGCCCTCTGAGCCGCCCCGGGAGTGGTTGGCCGTCGTTTCATGGCTGGCCTCCTCGCAGCTTGTCCTGCGGGGAAGGCCTGTTCATGGGGCGCCTTTGCCGCGGTCCAGCGGTTCATGTTTGACTACCACTTACCCCTTCTCCTTCATCCCATGGCCTTGCGCAATGGTCCGAACGGCCGAAGCGGGTCTCTCCCTACAAACAAAACTAAAAAATTCCATGTTCATGCACATCCACCTTTTAATCCTCCCGACTGCCGGTCCTCCTATTCTCTTGTCACAATATCTCCCGTCGTTTAACCCGGGTCTGGGTGGCGCTGACCAACCGGGCAAGTGACGGTTCCCAACTCGAGCCGTCCCCACCGGGAGTGGTGGCCGTCGTTTCATTGGCGTGGGCCCTCCTCCAGCTTCGTCCTGCGGGGAAGGGCCTGTTTATTGGGGCCGGCTGCCCGGTCAGCGGTTCATTTTGTACCCCTTTTACCGCCTTTCTCCTTCATCCCATGGCTGCGCAATGGTCCGACTGGGCCGAAGCGGTCTCTCCCTAAACAAAACAAACAAATTCATGTACATCATCCACCTTTTAATCCTCCCGACTGCCGATCCTCTATCCCCTGTCACGCCGACGTTTACGCGGGTCTGGTGGCGCTGGCACCGGGCAAGTGACGGCCACTCGAGCCGTCCCCCGGGAGTGGGTGGCCGTCCGTTCATGATGGCGTGGGCCCTCCTTCGCAGCTTCGGTCCTGTGGGGAAGGGCCTTGTTTCATGGGGCGGGCTGCCCCGGGTTCAGCGGTTCATTTTGACTCCACTTTACCCTTCTCCTCATCCCATGGCTGCGCAATGGTCCGAACGGGCCGAAGCGGTCTCTCCCTAAACCAAACCAAAATTCATGTACATTTTAATTAGGAACTTTAAAACTTTCTAATGGCATGATAATTAAGAAGGACACCCATTCTTCAAGTTATGCCACCGCTGCAGATGATAAAAAATTATATGATTCGTAGCATGTTTGATGTGGAAGGAATTCATTGTAAGCTCCTGATTTTTTTCCACTGACATTTGTTCGAATTATAGCCATAGCGAGATTTGTGAGAGTTTTAGCAAGAGCAGAAATAATTTTGAGCGGGTAATTTCGAGTAAACCAGTTTTTGAAGAGAATTGAGGAAGAGTTCTATAAGAATCCATAGTTTTGTAAGAATATTGCGAGAGTCAAAGCAGAGTTTTGGAAGAAGGTTACAAAGAGGTTTCGTGAGAAGTCGAGACAACAGAATCTTTGAAGAGTCGGTGGGAGTTTTGAAAGGGTTGTAAGAGAATTGCATGGAGTTTATGAGAAGCATAAAGCAGAAGTAACACCAGAGTTTGGAGAAGCAGTCCGAAGGAAGAGTCATAACATGGTCATTTCTCTTGTAAGAAATATTATAAGAGCAGCTATCAGAATGAAAAGAGAGCTCACATAGTTTTGACTGCAATCTGTGTCGGGAAGAGCTTTTGGCCTGGACCTAAAAAATGACACTCTTCCCTAATAGTGCCGTTTTAAAGAGTCCACTTTTTTCTCAGTGACTTGCTTTAAATCTGCACATCCACCGTCAACTTTTGGGCCATATTAACGGTGGGCACATTAATATGATGAAACCGTCGCAATATTTTCCAGCTAACTCTCACATTAAACTGTGATCAAGATAATCTCCGGCCGAATTCAAATCCCGTACTCTTCTTCAGAGAAAACACAAGTTCAGCTTAGGGCTGATAGAGACTGCTCAGTCTTGTGGTCCTTGCACCGCTGGTTTGGAACACACTCTCACGCAGGGACACGCAGCCGGTAGGGACAATATCGGCGTGTCGCAGGTCTGGCCCACACTGGCCACACTGGCCTTCACGCCGATCAGCGCGCGCCGCTGCAACGCGCTGCGCTTCCGATGGACGCTAGTTAACAAATTCGTGACCAAGGTAGATGAATAATGAATTTGTGTATCGATGAAGACTAAGCCAATGCAAAAGCATCTCAGTACAAACTCTTCCTTAGTATGATGAAAACGCGACGGTAACTAGCCCATTACCAAAGCAAAAAACAAAGGCAGTTAGTAATGAACTGGCGCAAAACAAACTTGGCTTGATTTGCATTTAGTATGGCCTAGTTATGAGTTAGTTTGTGATATGTTATTAAGTACTAAAACAAGGAAAACCATTGTGAAATTTTTATCAGTGAACGGTCTATGTCTGCTTTGCTCCTTTGTAAGATTCTTTGTCTTGGGTCCATGAATATAAATTTTTCTTGTCATAAACCTGGATATCTCGCTCTGAAAGAACGCCTCCTCTGCTTTCTTAATGATCTGTTCATTTGACTGCCTTTGTTGGTTACAGAGCTTTGCCATTGGACTTTCCACCCCGGCGCTAGTGCCGGACGTCCCGCCAAATGGCGGTGTGGCAATGGTCCTGCCCGTAATGCTCCTGGCATTCCATATGAGATTGTGCAGGGGTGATGATGAACTGTCTGTTGCGGCGCTTTAATCTGTGAGTGATGTCCTGGGCCCTCGTCCTTTACGGTGCTGGGGTGTTAATAGTGCCTGTACTGGGAGTTCGGCTGGCATGCAAACACGGGTCACGGAATGACTTCTCCCCCACCTGGTCAGTAAGCTGGATGCCCTCGTACGCAACTCAGCGCTTCTTTGCCCCACTGCCTGTTGAATGATTTTTAACTGTGCCTTCTTCCCGCAGAATGACTCTTGGACAGCGGCCACTCGCTGGCACGATTTTTCGTGATTTTCACTTTTTAGTGCCATCAAATGCAAGGATTCCTAGATGCCAGACCTAAAAGTAGCGGAATTTCAATTTTTCACAGCCCTGGTCTCATCAAGTATAACGAGTAGCTTGTCCGTACCACATAGACCAATCACGTGCGAGCTGTCTTTTCGAGTCCGTGATTTCGTGCGATATTGAGCTCTCCAGTAGCTGACACTCTAAGCCCCACATCTCCCGATCAGTGTTAAGATTCGTTTTACCTTACGTGCTGGTGAGACGATGCCTTGTGTCCCCCCCATTGGGAATTGTTGCAGTTACACGTCCCGACATACTAAGATGGGACTGCAGTCAGCGAAACGAACTCTATAATACTGCCCTTGAGCAGCACCTGTCAGACGTGATCCCCCTGCAACATGAATTTGTAGATATCGATGAACTAGATGCTTGCATTACCAGGTGCATCCATGCTGCTGCTCGGGAATCAGGGTGTGCTAAACCTTGGCGCCGTCCTAAATTTTGGTGGACCCCTACCGTGTCCGAAGCTCGTGACAAAGCTCGCTTCTGGTTTAGGTTGTGGACAGACTGTGGCCGCCAGCGTAAATCTGTTGTTCATGCCTGTCTATTGTGAAGCCCGACGAGGATACGCCGTCACAAAAGGTGCTTGCTCGCGCGTAGGATGACTAGGGAAGCTCGTCTCCTCCCACACCTCCGGCGCGATGTAACATTAACGCATTTTGGCGCCGCGTCAATTCCGCTAGAAGAGGTGGACAGCATGTTCACAAGTGAGCTTAATGCAAAACATTTTGCCAAACACTTTTGGATCGAATCAGTCAGGAGATGATTCACAGCTGAGCCCTGGTCAAGCTTTTGATTTGGTTGATGCTGTTGCTGCGCTGCCCGTTTCTCTGCAAGCTGTGCTTCCTCTGAAATCCACCTGGTTTTTCTCCGAGGAGGTTTCCATACTGCTTTAGACGGCTTAAGCGCGGTACTGCTCCTGGGATAGACCATGTTACTGTTGAACATTTGCTGTATGGTTAATCGCAAACTCTGCTTATTGTAATTGCTCGTCTGCTCACGGCCTGTTTCGCCACAATGTCCGTTCCAGACACTTGCTCCGCTGGTGTCGTTACGCCCTTGCTGAAGAAAGTCGGGCTCGATCCAAATATGTTGGATAACTACAGACCAATATCCCTGACAACAATAATGTCCAAGCTACTAAAATGTCTAGTTTTAGATGAACTAACTGAGTCGTTCACTCCCAATGGTTTGCAGTTTGGTTTTATAGAGAATCGCGGAACAACTCAGGCATCCTTGCTTGTCTCCGAGACTGCACAAGGCATTTGAAGCGTGACTCCCCTGTATTTGCTGCCAATTTAGATGCTCGAAATGCTTTTGATAGGATCTGGCATATGGCTTGTTCTTTTCGGCTGANAAAATTTGACCTTTGACCTTTGAAAAATAACAATTTACCTGGGTCATTTGGTGACCCAGGTAGGTCATGTTGCATATCGGGAGAGGTGAATCGACGATACAAACACAGTGGTGTTGTTTTCACGTCTCTATCTATATTATGTTAAGAGTTTGTGGCAAAATGTCGCTAGTGACCTCAGATGACCTCAGGTGACCTTGCAGAGGTCACTGTGCAAAGATTTCACCTGGTAAATCAAATAAATTCACATTCAACTTAACCTCGGAAGTGAGCTTATATTGCAACCTGAACCCTTCCGTGTGGCACATAAACCGGCAAATTCAGTTCCATCATGGGACAAATTTAAATCATTTTTTTATTGGTGAAAGGAGAAAAACGAGTTAATTTTGAGATTAAAAAGCATATTTATAGAAAACACCCATCTCCAATTGTATATGTCAAAGACAGCTTAACTGAGAATAATTATATAAAAAATATAAAACAACATTATTTCACTTCGCTCGTTTTGAAGGTCAGGTCAGGTCACCAGAGGTCAAAGGTCATTTAATCAGAATCAACACAAAAATTAAAACTGGGCCTGGAATAATTTTCCTTACTTAATTGCCATTCAGAAAATGTATGGTTTTCTAGGAATTGGATAATTTGTTATGGAGTTATTGGCTAAATTGGCTAAGCCATGCAAGGTGTCCTCACGAAAATGTCGGAGGCTATAACTCAGCAGCTGTAGCTCCAATCAAGCTTAAACTTGCACAGCGCAATATAGCGCCCCAGATAACCCCTACAACGAACTTTTATCGAAATCTGAGTTGTAGGGTGTTACCCCCTTGTCGATCTTCCTGATGCCCTAGGGGGGGTGCATATCCATGCTGCTGCTCGGGAATCAGGGTGTGCTAAACCTTGGCGCCCTCCTAAATTTTGGTGGACCCCTACCGTGTCCGAAGCTCGTGACAAGGCTCACTTCTGGTTTAGGTTGTGGACAGACTTTGGCCGCCAGGTAAATTCTGTTGTTCATGCCTGTTATTGTGAAGCCCGACGAGGATACCGCCGTGCACGAAAGCGTGCTGCTCGTGCTAGGATTGACGAGGAAGCTCGACTCCTCCACACCCTCCGGCGCGATCGTAACATTAACGCATTTTGGCGCCGATTCAATTCCGCTAGAAGAGGTGGACAGCATGTACACAGTGAGCTTAATGCAAAACATTTTGCCAAACACTTTGGATTGATCAGTCAGGATGATGATTCACGGCTGAGCCCTGGTCAGCTTTTTATTTGTGATGCTGTTGCTGCCCGTTTCTCTGCAGGCTGTGCTTCCTTTGAAATCCACCTGGTTTCTCCCGAGGAGGTTTCCATACTGCTTAGACGGCTTAAGCGTGGTACTGCTCCTGGGATAGACCATGTTACGGTTAAACATTTGCTGTATGGTGGATCGCAAACTCTGCTTATTCTAATTGCTCGTCTGCTCACGGCCTGTTTCGCCACAATGTCCGTTCCAGACACTTTCTTCGCTGGTGTTGTTACGCCCTTGCTGAAGAAAGTCGGGCTCGATCCAAATATGTTGGATAACTATAGACCGATATCTCTGACAACAATAATGTCCAAGCTACTGGAATGTCTACTTTCAGATGAACTAACTGAGTCATTCACTCCCAATGGTTTGCAGTTTGGTTTAATAGAGAATCGCGGAACAACTCAGGCATCCTTGCTTGTCTCCGAGACAATGCACAATGGCATTTGAAGCGTGGCTCCCCTGTATTTGCTGCCAATTTAGATGCTCGAAAATGCTTTGATGGCATGATGGCTTGTTCTTTCGGGTGACAAAGCTTCTAAGCCCTCGGTCGTGGCATTTGCTAGTGATATGGTATCGTCACCTGACCGCCTGTGTAACTTACGCTGGCCATCGATCGGAAAGCTTTGTCATCAATCGAGGAACGAGGCAAGGTGCTATTCTGTCACCTGCCTTGGCAAACGTGTTTTTTTTTAGCCTCTGGTAAGCCTCCTTGATGATAGCATGTATGGTGCCCAACTACTTGGCTGTCATGTTCCAGCCGTCTGCTATACAGATGATATAATGCTGCTTTCAGCAAATGCTAGAGATCTTGGTCGTTTGTTGCGGATAGTTGAAGACTTTGCTGCGTTCTGGAGGCTAGATTTTGTTCACGCTGAATCTGCAAAAAACAAGTCCATTGCCTTGTATTTGGAGCTGAGTTTGCTGTCTGAGCTTCAGCCGTCTGGCACCTTTCGGGCCAGCAGCTCGCTGTGCGATTCGCTTGACCGAACACCTCGGTGTCGGTGGTGTCAGCAGATCTCAGAAGGCTTCCCATCACGCACAAATATCGAATCCGCCGGGCTTCGAGGGGCATTCTATGGGTGACCCCTGCAGGGAGTTTTGAAAGCGGAAAATCTCTCACCTTTAGATCAAGGCCTTTCCTTTGGAAGACCGTCGTATTACAGCCCTGACCTTTGGGTGCGAAGTACACTGAGAGACGCTCGGACTCTGTAGAGTGCATGGAAGACCGTACAGCGCTAAATCCTGTCTCTGCAGAGAGCCACACTTTTGGGAGACGCTTTCCAACATGAAAAGGTCTCATGTTTCTCATTAGAAGACATTTGTACTTCGCTGAGATGTATCAGTGTAGCGTATCATTCTCAATGACCTTATTTTGAGACCATGCAGATCGCGAGCATTCTCCAGAATAAACAAGTCACATTAAATGGTCCTCAGTTCTCATTGCGAAGACACTTTAATGTTCGCATGAGAATGTATCAGTGTTACGTAACAATTCTCAATCAACCCTATTTTTGAGACCATGTATAAAAAAGATCGCGAGCATTCTCCACCGAAATAATTTAGTTCACATAAATGATCTCAGGTTCTCATTATGAAGACACTTCAACTTCGCTGAAAATGTATCAGTATTCGTAACATTCTCAAATAATTTCTATACTTTTGGTTTAGGGAGTGACCGTTTCGGTTCTGACGAATCATTGCGCAGTCATGGGTAAAAGGAGAAGGGGTAAAGTAGGTCATATTAGCTGCTGACAGGGCAACCGCTTAATGTACTGGCCCACAATCGCAGAACGAAACTGAGAGGAAAGCCAACACAATGCCGGTAGCCTCCAACTCTTGAAGAACAGCTCGAGAACCGTCCCTTACCCGGTGGCCAGCAACCGTCTAACCCGGGTGTACGATAAATTGTCATTTTGGTTTTGGTTTGGTTTGGTTTAGGGAGAGACCGCTTCGGCCCGTTCGGACCATTGCGCAGCATGGGAATGAAAGGAAGAAGGGGTAAAGTGGGTTCAAAATGAACCGCTGACCGGCCAGCCGCCCGCATGACAGGCCTTCCCGCAGGAAACGAAAAGCTGCGAGGAGGGCCCACGTCCAATGAACACGGCCAACCACTCCGGGGACGGCTCGAGGGCGCGTCACTTGCACCGGTGGGCCAAGCGGCACCGACCCGGGTAAACGTCGGCGTGACAGGGGATAGAGGACCGGCAGTCGGGAGGATCAAAAGGTGGATGGCCTAAATTGTCATAAGAAAACAGCATATATATTATAAATAAAGAAGCAAATCGAATGAAGTGAGACGGAACAAAGAGTGATAACAAAGACGATGGAATGTAAGTAAAGATGCTGATGAGTGATTCTTTAGCGGCGTGGCACGGAATTCGATGAATCACTAGTCGAAAAGGCAAGATAAAACGAAACAAAACGGCGATAATAACATAAAACATGAGCGCGCGGGAGGTTCATGACAACGCCATCTAGCGGATAGCCGGGAACAGAGCTTGGCCTTCGGTGGAGACCGCTTGGAGTGGTTCACACCCTAATCCAACACAATTAGTGGCTCTTCTTTGCCTTTTGTCAGAATCTTAAACTACATTTGTAGGAACACATGCAGACATTAGGACATATACGCCATGTTAAAATTAGCATGATAAAAGTGACAAAGACAATGACAATGTGATTGTAACCATGATCGCTCATTCACTCGCAGTGTCATAAGGCCTTCAGAATCGATAAAACATGGTGAATTTTCTAAAAAATACAGACATAATTCCAATTGGTATCGGTTTAAATGAGATTCCGAAACATGCTTCCGGACTTTAGCGGGGTAAATGGAAAATTCACCACTATGCCACTGCTGCCGCGTGGTGTTACCTAGAAGTTATTTGGTGGTTATGTCATTTGACTAAACCTGACCCGTTGCAGTCACAGCGGCAGCGCCACCTGCTGAAGCTATTATGGCGCCAACTGTATGGCATGAGCTCAACGTCACATACGATTTGCTTGCTACATGGTCTCAACAGGAGACCATGTATAGATTATCAAGGTTCTCAACTGCTGACAGCAAAAAAGGGCCGGCCGGTTCAATCCTCGGTTCGGGGAAATTTTGAGAATGTGGGAAAATTTGAGAATGCTGGTAGACTGCCTGATAGTCTCGGTAGACCAAATACCAACATCGATATACTGTATACTTCTCAGGCAAGACCATCCACTGAAAAGTCTCGAAATGAGAACGTGCAAAGACTTCTCATGGAACTTCTCAGACTTCTCATGCGAAAATAATTTAGCTAGTTCTAAAAGTTTGTTTCTGAGTTATGTCCTTCCCTTAGCTCCCAGGATATTGAACTCGCTCGATTTTGATTCAGTCACGTTTGCATTAAAGCGCTCTTGGTCTCTCTAAAGTAGTGAAAAGACATCACCATATCTCGACTCTGCCTTATTTGCTCCTTGTGTCTAATTCCCTGAGCTATGAAGAGCTGAGGAGAGCAGTTGTTTTGGGGTAGAAATCGTGGAATAAAATCACTTTAAGGGTTTGGGCGGGCTGGGTATTTATCCGACTGTACCTATCCACCGGTTCACAGGCCAGTAAATCGAACTTACGCGGACTGGCTTTTGGCTTGCGACTTGACCCCTCAGCCAAGTCTTTCTGGAGACATACAATTCTCTTGAGCCCTGCAGCACATAAGGTAGCTGTGCTGACGGTTCGTTTATAATGATTGTGCTAGAAACTAATGCATGGTGGTTCAATGTAAAGATTGTCAAGTGTTATTGTCGCGAGGACTCTATATGCCCTCATCGCATGGATGTGATAGCGTCTCGACTTAGTTTGTTTGCTGTGTCCGGGCGGAAACTGACATATCGTCTGAATCTAAAGTAGATCATTTTGTAAGTCCTTATTGGTGCACACTGTGACAGTAGGTTTAGATGAATATTTGTATCTGACTTGTTGATGGATCTGGCGGAGATGTATAGTTGGTTGCTGTGTATGGTCTCCAAGTTAATGATCAAGCTGGTTTTGTCTTTTAATAGGGGAGACGTCAATAATAAATTTGCATCAGATTATTTGATGTGTGATTTGATACGGCTAGCCAGGCCACCTCGGGCGGCCCACCACTTCCCGGCCGCACACTGCCCACTCATGCCCCAATCGACGTGTAATAATGGTCAAGCCTGATCGTCACTGCCGTCGGCAAAAAAGAGACCAGAAAAACCACAACAAACAATGCTCCTGCCTGGATGCCGGGCAGCAGATGTCATGTCCAGTGACAGCATGGGGCGCGCCTCGTAATGGGGNAAATCAAAAATACCCAATCATAAACGCCAGAACTGAAACGTAAACAACGCACGGAGAAGGGATCTGTACCTACTACGGCCTTGGCACTGTAGGCCTTGGCCTTGGTACTGTCGCTGGTGCGTTAACTCGCTCATGCTCCCGTGAGAGTCTCGTAACGTGCGATTCCGACAGCGGCTATACATAAACTGACCAATCAGCAGCCAGAGTGCAGGCGACGCCGCGTGACGTCACCCACAGAGCGTATTGGCCAATCAGCGGCGGGCGGTGCACCTTCCGTAGCATGGTTGTAAACTTGCGGCCGGGTCGGCCGCTTATATGTAAGACAAATCCGGTATTCAATGAGGACTCGCTTCGCGCTTCGCGCTCACTCGTAATTATTTTGACCGTGCGTGCGTGCGTGCGTGCGTTATCGTCCGAAGGTTCTTGGCGGGCTGCTGCGCCGAAACGGTGAGAGCTGCAGAGGCGAGATTTTCAAGCCGCGTTGCAAATCGTCGCACTTGGACTTCAGCCAAGTTTCGTCCCGGTGCCGCCCATGTGTCGCTGTCCGCACGTGCGAACGTGCACCATTCGTTTAAAGGGACACTGCCACCTTAACATTATATTTGAGTTGAGATAGCCATTTTGCGTGCTTGACATTGCAATTATGTATGGTAGAAGTTAAAACAACCACTGAGGTCGAATCACTAAGAAATTCGACTTTGGTTTTTACATAGATGTAACATCCCCAGTCCCCAATGTATTTGAATGGGGACCCTGAGCCGATGTCGTAGTCTCTCTTTACTATTTTTTACAGTCAATTTGTTTTACCTTTGGCCATAGCCTTACACTTGTCATTCTTATGGCAGCGTGAATGTTTTTATTTATTTTTTCCCAAAAATTCCTTCAGATGACGTCATCAGCCTAAATATTAAAACACATTTTTCATTAAATTGAGCAATGTTTGTGAGAAACAAATGTCATAATCGTGTTCGGCAGCATATTACTTCATATTAAGCACCACAAGCAGCGTACATTTGAGAACTTTTGGGAAGGTGGCAGTGTCCCTTTAAAGGGACACTGCCACCTTCCAAGAAGTTCTATGCCATTTGTGGTGCAAAATATTAAGTAATTGCTGCTGAACACGATTATGACATTCTTTGCTCACAAAAAGTGCTCAATTTCATAAAAAACACGTTTTAATATTTGGTCTGATGACGTCATATGAAGGAATTTTTGGGAGTAAAGAAAACCTTCACGCTGCCATAAATATGACTGGTGTATGACTAATGAACCTATTGCCAAAGGTAAAACAAGTCGACTGTAATCAACATTTAGTAAAGAGAGACGACGACATCGGCTCACGGCCCCCATTCAAATACATTGGGGAACTGGGAAATGTTACAGATGTCACAATCAAACTCGAATTTCTCTGTGATTCGACCTCAGTGGTTGTTTTAACTTATACCATGCATAATTGTAATGACAAGCACGCAAAATGGCTATCTCAACTCAAATATAATGTTAAGGTGGCAGTGTCCCTTTAACATGGGAAACGCGAAATTCGGAAATTGCGAAAAACAGTCCAACGCAGCGCCGTTCCCGCACCACTAGCTCGGCAACCGATGGCCGTAGCGTCACCATGGCAACCGATGGCCGTAGCGTCATGCGAGCAACACCATGTGATAGATAATCGATTGGCCTGCCGTATAAGATGTCGTTCAGAGCGGAGCGCGAGCCACGTGCAAAGATGTGACCACTTAAATTATAAAACGGTCATTTTCTGAATTGATATCGGTGCTCAGCAACTGTTGGACATTGGAGGCTGAAACCAACGCCACTTTGCAAGCGCATGTACAGTCTTCAAATTATATGTGTTACACAAAGCTGTGCGACTTATATTGAGGCGCTTAAGTAGTAATTATAAATTTTTCGATAATTGTATCCTTTACATCACCGTAGCACCCCAAAACGAAAACGAATTTGACCAGCAAATTTACACAGACGCATAGCGCCGTTCCTGCTAACCAATCTTGCTAACCAATCTCCACCCAAAATATTTTGCTTCTGGCTAATATGATGAAAACAAACGTAAATGGGTGCTAACGCTAACATTGCGAATATTTTCGCCGATTTAAATGCAATCGCCAAATATTGGTCAAGACTACAACACAGCTTCAGGTAATTCGTATTACAAGCGCATGACGGGATGACAAGGCACTTCGCTCTGGGATATTTTTTGTAAATGTAAATTTTTCATGGAGTCTGGGTGATTTTGTCAACCGGTTTTCTATGCAACCGGACGTCGAAGCGAAAAACGGACGACAACGACATATAGTCCAGACCTTCGCCTACAACGTCCACCCATCGATATAATACAATGTATACAATGTAATGTATCGATATAATATAATATAATGTATAATACTGCCCTTGAGCAGCACCTGTCAGACGTGATTCCCCTAGAACATGAATTTGTAGATATCGATGAACTCGATGCTTGTATTACCAGGTGCATCTATGCTGCTGCTCGGGAATCAGGGTGTGCTAAACCTTGGCGCCCTCCTAAATTTTGGTGGACCCCTGTCGTGTCCGAAGCTCGTGACAAAGCTCGCTTCTGGTTTAGGTTGTGGACAGACTGTGGCCGCCAGGTAAATTCTGTTGTTCATGCCTGTTATTGTTGAAGCCCGACGAGGATACCGCCGTTCAAACGAAAGCGTGCTGCTCGCGCTAGGATTGACGAGGAAGCTCGTCTCCTCCACACCCTCCGGCGCGATCGTAACATTAACGCAATTTGGCGCCGAGTCAATTCCGCTAGAAGTGGTGGACAGCATGTACACAGTGAGCTTAATGCAAAACATTTTGCCAAACACTTTGGATCGATCAGTCAGGATGATTATTCAAAGCTGAGCCCTGGTCAGCTTTTTATTTGTGATGCTGTTGCTGCCCGTTTCTCTGCAGGCTGTGCTTCCTCTGAAATCCACCTGGTTTCTCCCGAGAAGGTTTCCATACTGCTTAGAGGGCTTAAGCGCGGTACTGCTCCTGGGGTAGACCATGTTACTGTTGAACATTTGCTGTATAGTGAATCGCAAAGTCTGCTTATTGTAATTGCTCGTCTGCTCACGGCCTGTTTCGCCACAATGTCCGTTTCAGACACTTTCTCCGCTGGTGTCGTTACAACTTCGCTGAAGAAAGTCGGGCTCGATCCAAATGTGTTGGATAGCTAAAGACCGACATCTCTGACAACAATAATGGCCAAGCTACTGGAATGTCTACTTTTAGATGAACCAACTGAGTCGTTCACTCACAATGGTTTGCAGTCTGGGTGTATAGAGAATCACGAAACAACTCAGGCATCCTTGCTTGTCTCCGAGACTGCACATTTGAAGCGTGGCTCCCCTGTATTTACTGCCAATTTAGATGCCCGAAAATGCTTTGATAGGATCTGTCATGATGGCTTGTTCTTTCGGCTGAGAAAGTTGCTAAGCCCTCGGTCGTGGCATTTGCTAGTGGTATGGTATCGTCACCTGACCGCCTGTGTAACATACGCTGGCCATCGATCGGAAAGCTTTGTCATCAATCGAGGAACGAGGCAAGGTGCTATTCTGTCACCAGCCTTGGCAAACGTGTTTTTTGAGCCTCTGGTAAGCCTTCTTGATGATAGAATGTACGGTGCCCAACTTCATGGCTGTCATGTTCCAGCCGTCTGCTATGCATATGATATAATGCTGCTTTCAACAAATGCAATAGATCTTATTCATTTGCTGCGGATAGTTGAAGACTTTGCTGCGTTCTGGAGGCTAGATTTTGTTCACACTGAATCCGCAAAAAACAAAAGTCATTGCCTTGTATTTGGAGCTGAGTTGCTGTCTGAGCTTCCCGTCTGGCACCTTTCGGGCCAGCAAATCGCTGTGCGATCGGTGACCGAACACCTCGGTGTCGTGGTGTCAGAAGATCTCAAAGGATCCCATCACGCACAATATCGAATCCGCCGGGCTCGAGGGGCATTCTATGGGTTGACCCCTGCAGGAGTTTTGAGCGAAAATATCTCGCCTTTAGACAAGGCCTTTCTTTGGAAGACCATCGTATTACCAGCCCTGACCTTTGGGTGCGAAGTAGTCTCCCTTAGCTCCCAGGATATTGACTCGCTCGAGGGTGTACAATAGAGGTGGCAAAAATTGATATTTTGGGGACCCAGACCCGACCCGGTCTCAAAAGCTGTTAACTGGACCCAGTTATCCGGTGCGAGCATTTTGGACCCAGTGACCCAGTTAGCAACAATTTCATCTCGCAGCTAATATTGGCAAATAGACTCTCAGAACTAGTGCAGTAAACTAACTCTGGTAGTTTAAAATACTTACAGTTCAGATTGGCCATTCAGCACAAAGAAACCTGCGTATCAGCTTCTACTGCGTGAACCAGCATGAAAATAATTGGACCCAGTTTTGTAACCCGGTATCATTTGGTGGGACCCCAAGTCCTGGGACCAACTGGGTCCAGACTGGGTCTAGAGACCGGGTCCTCGGGTCCACGTTTTGCCACCTCTAGTGTACAATCACGTTGCATTAAAGCTGCTCTTGGTCTCTCTAAATATGCTCACCATTCTGCTCTGCTTATTGCGCTGGGTATTCCTAGGGTGCATGCAGAGCTGAGGAGAGCAATGCTGTTTGGGCTGGCTGGTATTTTCCGATGTAACAATCACCGGTTGAGCCAAGTCATGACTTGCGGACTGGCTATGCTTGCGACTGACCTGACCCCCAGCAGCTTTCTGGCACATTCCTTGGCCTGGCATATAAGCTTCTGAACGGTTCGTTTAAGAATGTGCCAGAAACTGCTGGTGGTCATGTAAATGCGAGTGTTGTGCGAGGACCTATCGCCTCCGATGGTGTGATAACTCGCTTCGGTTTTTGCTCTGTCTGAAAACGACTATGTTATCCCGTCATTTGATACGCCTTATGTGCGCATAAAAAGGTTTATGATATTTTTGCTGACTATTTTGATGATGGCGTGTTGTTGTTGTTGTGTTGTGTCTCATGTAACATGTTTATGTCAGTTGTTTTGTCTTCTTATAGGAGAAACATAATACATTTATAGATTGATTGATTAATATACATTGGCTTCTTATGCATTGGTATAAGAAGTATAATTTGACAGTAAAAATTGCTTATCCAGACAGCCAAACGTAATGTCTGTGGTTACCATTTATGTCTTTTGGTTACATTATCATGTATACAAAAGTGATAGTGGTATTTGCCACATTATTTACATTGCACGCTGATTTGCCATCACCAAATGATACACGATAAAATAATGATTCATAATGAATGATTATATACGTTGTTACGCCGTTATACGTTTGTGGAATTTGGCTTTGGCGGATGTTGATTGCGGGCGGCGTTTGCGGGCGGCATTTGTTGGCGGCGTTGGCGGGCGGCGTTTGCGGGCGGCATTGGCTTGGCGGGCGGCGTTGGCGGGCGGTGTTGTGGGCGGCGTTTGCGGGCGGCGTTTGTGGGCGGCGTTTGTGGGCGGCGTTTGCGGGCGGTATTGACGGTCGGCGTTTTCGGGCGGCGTTTTCGAACGGCGTTTGCGGGTGGCGTTGGCGGGCGGCGTTGGCGGGCGGCGTTGACGGGCAGCGTTAGTGGGGGGCGCTTGCAGGCGGTGTTGGCGGGCGGCGTTTGCGGGCGGCGTTTGTGGGCGGCGTTTGCGGGCGGCGTTTGTAGGCGGTGTTTGATGGCGGGGTTTGAGGGCGGCGTTGGCGGGTGGCGTTGGCGGGCTGCCTTTGCGGGCTGCGTTTGTGGGCAGCGTTGGCTGGCGGCGTTTGCGGCGGGGTTTGCGGGTGGTGTTGGTGGGCGGCGCTGTCGGGCGGCGTCGGTATTTATTGCGCATCGCGCAATGCAGGCCTTCTAGTAGAAGTACAAATGCAAAAATGGACATGTAGTTTTTACGCCTTATGCTGCAGAGGTGATCGAATTTTGTCTTTGAAAGGCTGTAAATAAGTATTTTTTAGATATCGTCTTCAAACTTGCTACACATATTTATTAAACTTATCTTAATCATATATAGCCCTTTTTATTTTATTTTATTATTTTGCAAAAACATTTTTTTTAATTTTGAAATTCGGTAAATTTTGAAAATCCTAAATAAGAGTTTTTTAGACGAAATGTTTATCTGTCACTTCCTATAAGACAATTGAAATTACCTTAGAAAGTGTACCTTTGACAACGTTTCCCGTAAACTCTTATTTTTCAACAAAAAGTGCAGAACGTGACGTCACTCTGGCGTCATTTCCAGTTGACTTATTATAGCTACATACTTTTTTCTTCAGACAACTTGCGTCAATTGATGTGAGGCAAGGTACTAAAAGTTTGGTGACGATACCGCTATTGGCTTATGATATATTGCAATATAACGGAAAGGGGGTAAATAACCCTCCCCCAGTAACTCGCGAGATATGGCATACAACACTGACACCACCAGCAAGATGAAGACACAGCAATAACACTAAGCACCTGATACTGCAGTATAGAACACACAACACTGGGTCTGTTTAAATAGCACTAAAAATGATTTCCGTGGAAAATTGTCAACGGAATTGAGACCTTTTAACTTTTTCTACAGGAATTTCGCTAGCCTCAAATGAGTGGTTGAGTCTGTTTAAAAACTGCTGGTAGTCCCCATAAAAATACAGAGCAACTCTTTTATATGTTTTTTTTTCTTCAATTTTCACCGACTCGCAAGCTGAACAGCATGTGTTAAATGACATTGGGCACTGCCTGTTTGGTGATCAATACAGATACAAGATACAAGATACAAGATACATTCAATAACCTATGGGAAAACTTTGTTCCGGGATGTCCGGTGTTTCATTTTTACATTTCCCCAAAATATGCCTGTATATCTCAGATATGTTAGCAATACAGCTTTTAAAAATCTGTACTGCTATCACATTCTTGGAAGATCAGAACGATCTTTCAGGACGGTGCCCATTCTCATTGGTTGTCATTTACAGCTTGACCAATCAGCTGCGGGCTGCTCCTCAGTGCACACGTGTTTTGGAATCGCAACCAAGTTAAGAAAGAGGCTTGCACTTTGCCTGTTTCCTAACTTTGTTGCGATTCCAAAACAAGCTAAGCGCACAGGGATTTTCTAGACAGAGTCGGCGCACTGGCGCACAATATAAACTAAGGTAATTATAATATAAACAATACGATTGTCGACAAGTTATATTTTTTAAAGGCACTGTGCCAGCTGCACTTTGCTTTGGTTTTAATATAATTGTAAGTCATAGAAGAAAGTGGCATTTAACTTTGAAGTGACGTGTGTTATGATTGTAATCTGTATCACAAGGAGGAGGCCTTTCCTAAAAATGTGTCAACATCTTGATAAACCCTGATAGCATGTGATAAAATGGTAAGTATTCTAATGTTTCTGTGCCGATTGGGGCATTCCACGACAAATCTACCAAAAATAATTGAATTTAACACCCTCATCTTTTTAAAATTCTGAAAATAGTTTGTCAGGGTATTTTGGGGTGCTAAAGCCAGCTGTGATAGACTTACATTTTTCAGATCAACGGTCACCGAGCTAGAGCCTCGGTAATTTTTGAGAGCTCATGTTTTAAGGCCATCTTTGATCGCCTGTAGCTAGTAAAAACTGTACGAAAATAATATAATTTAATATATTTTTAATTTAAATCATGCAAGAAAACTTTTGGCAATTTCGGATTTTTTGAAGTTTTTTTACACCGTGACTTTGTGACCTAGTATAACTAAAAAAACTTATCAACGTATAACTTCAGGTACCTTATTCTACATCAATTTGATGTCTTCTCTGCAAAAATGAAGCAGTTTTGATGATCTCATTTTGAGATAGAGCGAATTTAGTGACGACACGATCGAATTTAGTGACGACACAGTGACGACACGACACGATTTTTACACATAAATGAGTTATACTTTAACATACCGTACAGATACAATTTAATTAGCAACATGTAATAAGAAAACAGATACATATTGCAAATAAACTGGGTTACAAAATGTCTATTTCGGATTTTTTTGTTTTTGACCCCCAAAATAAATAAAAAATGGAAAAACGACAACAAAATCGAAATAGTCAAAGATGTTAAAAAGCAAGAAGATATGTCAGGGAACTATATCCAAACAACTACTTTACCAAATTTCGAAATGATATCGTTTTTGACTTAGACATCGCATTCACAGTGCTGGTAACTAATGACGGCATATTTTGTATTCTTCTTTTATTGACAAGATACATAAAAATAAGCGACAGCACTTTATTTCGGAGACAAAACTGGTCTAGAAAACAAAAAAATATATTTATCAATCACAAATATTTACATTTGTTACCTTACTTTAACCTTAGCTTGACATTTACTTAATAAACATGCTGATCAAATGAGTATGCTGATATGCTGATCAAATGAGTATCACTATCACTTTCTACGCGTGAAATGATTCATAAAACATGATGTGTTGCATGACTTTCGTATATATTTTGTTTATAGCGACCTTTTGTGGCCTGACCTTTACCTTTGGTAATTGCCAATTATCTCACTTTCGATCGTGCAGAAAGTGTATCATACATTTAAGAGCACTTTGGGTGATCATAGTCATAATCGAAGGTTTGGGGATTGAAAGTATGGCCCATAAACTAAAATACCTTGATTTTGACCTTTGACATGACCGTGACCTGACATGTGACCTCAATTTGAAATTCGCGAGCATGCTTTAGATTAGTCTCATTAAGCACTTTTGAATACCGCCTTGCGCGTCACGCTACAATCATTGGTTCGGAAGATAACCAGGGGCGTTTAACGCCCCCTCCCCTAACCCTAGTCACTGGTGTTCAGATCAGACCCCAACCAATCAGGGCATATTTTAACGTATTAACTGCGTCCCGAAATGGAACGCAATTCGGGACGCAGTCAATACGTTAAAACATGCCCTGCGATCCAGTGCCGGGTTAACATTACGCCTGAGGGGCGTTGGATGAAAGGAATTTCCTTCAAAGTACCTCAGTCCCTCTAATTTTCAAAAGGTGGCTACGCCTAAACTTCCCGGCACGTCCAACATCAGTACTGCTGCTGTGCTGCTGCTGCTGCTGCTGTGGCCGTCATCAGTACTGCTGCTGTACTGCTGCTGCTGCTGCTGCTGTGGCCGTCATCAGTATACTGCTGCTGTACTGCTGCTGCTGCTGCTGCTGGCCGTCCTCAGTACTGCTGCTGTACTGCTGCTGCTGCTGCTGCTGCTGCTGCTGCTGCTGTGGCCGTCATCAGTACTGCTGCTGTACTGCTGCTGCTGCTGCTGCTGCTGCTGTGGCCGTACTGCTGCTGCTGCTGCTGCTGCTGTGGCCGTCATCAGTACTGCTGCTGCTGCTGCTGCTGCTGCTGCTGCTGCTGCTGCTGCTGCTGCTGCTGTGGCCGTCATCAGTACTGCTGCTGCTGCTGCTGCTGCTGTGGCCGTCATCAGTACTGCTGCTGTGCTGCTGCTGCTGCTGCTGTGGCCGTCATCAGTACTGCTGCTGTACTGCTGCTGCTGCTGCTGCTGTGGCCGGCATCAGTATACTGCTGCTGTACTGCTGCTGCTGCTGCTGTGATCGACATCAGCACTGCTGCGTCTCTGTGTGCAGTATGCACCTTAACATTATTACTTAAGTCAAAATTATGTTATACAAAATATTCACACCCGTGAAGAACCAAAAGATCTGAGCTGGGTTTTAACAGTTGGCTGCTTCGCTTGGTGCAATATAAAATATCCGGCTGGGTAGCTTTACATGGTGGGTTTGATTATTTTTTATCCGGGTACCTAGATTATTTGGTGAAAGAGGCCTCAGTTGGTAAAACATAAATATTCAAAATATCCAGTTACCTGCATTCGGCACACATGTACTTCCAAGCCGCCTGAGTGGCTGAGCCTGAGGGGACACTGACCGCCAGAGGGGGCACTCTTGCCGCCAGATTGGGCTCTCTTGCCGCCAGAGGGGGCACTGACCGCCTGAGGGGGCCCTCTTGCCGCCTGAAGGGGCACTCTGGTCGCCTGAGGAGGCACTCTGGCCTCAAGAACCTCTGACGAACCACTAGAGTGCTCTAAAATCTCTAAAGATCACGTTTTGCGTGATATTTAGAGAGGAGATAGGAGCTTTCGGGTCCTATTTCCAAAGGGGTACATAGGCCAAATGAGCACGCACGGACATTCAAGAAGGGAGGGGGGGCAATTGCCCCCTCAACTTGTGCACGCCTATGGGTCAACGTCATTTGTTTAACCAGGTAGATTATGTTGCAAATGAGGCGATGCGAATCGACGACACAAACACAATGGCTCAATCTGAACGTTATTATCTGTATTATATCAATAGTTATTAGCAAGCGAACACTAGTGACTTCATATTATCTCGAATTACCTTGTAGAGGTCACTGGGCAAAACTTGCACCTGGGTCATCAAGAATGAGCTAAAATAACGTGACTCTGCAAGAATTGGTTTGATCGCATTTATATTATCTGAAAAGGAAACACTTGTATATTCTACCGTTCACTTATAATGGAAGGTCAGGAAATTAACATGACCTTAGGTAATCGATACAAAAAATCTGAGATATTAGAATAGCAGATACTTATGAACATATATAATCCTGCAAGTTTTAAATCCTTCGAACAAAGACTGTGGTTTTGGCACGACAACAAATATGTTTGGAGGTTAGGTCGTAAGGAGGTAAGGGACCTTGTGACCTGACCGAAGATGAACTGAGGTCAACACTTTCACAAAATGTGGGTAATCAATAGTGGTGTTAATCAGTTACCCAAATTTTAGTATACGAAAAAAAATTGTGTGATCGATTTGGTAATTGGTCGGTTAGGATAAGCAATTTTTTACACTTTTCGGTCAGCACAATTTTATAACAATTCACTTCTCCGTCACATTTTTACGCATTCTAATTTCTATCCAGCAAATTGATACTTAATTTTCTCGAAAATCAATCAATTAATATAAATACTTAATAGAACAAATCAATATATTATATCAAGATAGAAGATATTTTTAAAAAGAGTAAGTGAGGCACCTAAAAAGTATGTAAGCATTAAATACAATATATATATATATATATATATATATATATATATATATATTATATATATAATATATTACATATACACCACCACCTACAGTATCAAAATCAGTCAATTTTTGGACATTTTTAACTTCAACCCAAATCGGTCAGTATATAGTCAACCAAAACGCCACCAGTTCGGTATTGGATTGGTATTGGTCAGGATTTTTTGGGAAAATGACATCACTAGAAATCGATGCCCAAGTAGCTGTGCAACAACAGTGCTGTTTTCCCACTATCGTCGAACAACCTGATGGGGTGCCTAAGCACCCCCCCCCCCCACCACCCGGGCCCGGCGCGGGTTAACATATAAACGAGCAAGTTGTCAAGTCGTACAATCCCAAGAATTCACTGGAGCATTCAGTGTTTAAATCTATTTGAACCATAGGCAAATTACCCTGGCTTTCCAGCGTTATCTATGCGTGGTGGTAAGATATACGGCTCCCGTGGGGTGGGTATAAGATGGAAGCACAGTGGAAATGCATCATAGCCTGCGTCAACCACGTTGGCCCAAAATTCAAATTATGTAAACCAGACTCCCTAGAGTATGTGGAGTTTCATTACGGTTATGGAAACTGCTGATAGTCGGGGACATGCTTTATCCAGAAGTAAATTAGCCGAAACAATATTTGCATCGACTGCTCAAGTCATTTGCTTGGTTTAGGGAGCAGATATAATGAATTGAGCTGCATCCTTTGGCCAGCAGTATTTGAAACAGAATGCCTGATTAAATGCTTTGGTTGCCGAGTAACCATTGACCTATTTATTGCGCAGTGAACTTGCGGAGTATAAGAGCTCCCCAGCAGCGGTGGAAGTCCAGTGATTGGACGCCCCTCATGGCCCCATGCGCTGACGTGGTAGGTCGCGCGGGAGAGGGAGGGGGAGGTGAGGGTGTGAGGGAGCTCGGAAAGGCGGAGCGATGCCCTATTATTGGAGGCACGTGCGCACCTGCCGCTGGTGGTGTATCATAGACACAACGCGGGTACCTCCAGGCGAAAAGCAATATGACGCAGTTACGGGTGCTTACAGATCTAATGAGTTTATCACAGGATAGTCTCAATTGAACCAAGGATTGTTTGCGTGTTGGAGTTAAAAGTTATTGACTGTTCTGATGCTGGGAGACCAGTCCGTGGTCTTCAGTTACTGTCAACAAGCCTTCAACATCTTCAAAATATATTCATTAGTTAAGAATTGACATGAGGAAAGCCATTATCGATGGGCACGGTTAAGCCCTTGAAGAAAACAAAATAATGCTGGTGGGGCAGATAAATTGGGACATAATTCATGCTTTTCCTTTAAACATGTTAACTCGGACATATCAATTCACAGAGCTTTCAAACTTTTAACATGTATTTGTAAATATCCATCTCACATAACATAACTCAATGTGGTCATCATCGGCTGCTTGGAACTGCTCGATTCGGCTCCTGAAGCGTCCGCACGCACGCCGGGCCTCCTCCGGAGAAATGTCCGCCGCTGCTCGCCGGATGGCCCTCTTCAAACTGGTAACGCTGGCATGGGGATGATTATTGGCCTTTTCCTGCATCACGCTCCACAACCAGTAGTCGCAGGGGTTGAGATCCGGTGAGCTTGGGGGCCATTTCTCCTTCGGCACGAACCTGGGTATCTTCCGCTTCAGGAGATTTTTACCAGCTGAGCTGTGTAAGCTGGGGTGGAGTCCTGCACTAGTATCACATCCTCCAGGTTGTCGTGCTGCCCCAGTCAGGGGATCAGGACCTACCCAGGATATCCAGGTACTCGGTGGTGCCGGTCATCAGTCCAGCAGATATGAAATGAGGGGGCATCACGCACCCATCACCTGTCACCGCACCGAACACCATCACAGAGGCAGGGTGCTTGCTTTCCCAGTACCGGAGGGACTTCAGCGGGACTGGTAGCGATGACCCGGTAGTTTTGACGGTTGGCCACTTCATCGACGGTGAAGTTTGTATCGTCCGCGAACACCGTCACGTGACTTCCTGGCCTCTTTAGGTGGTTTAACAGCACCAGTGCTCGTTCTCTTCGTGCCTCCTTTGCTTTTTCAGTCAGAAGGTTCCTGCGCCTCCTGACGTATGAACGCATGCCTAGGTTATGGTTTACCGCTCTTCTAACGGTCCTGCTGCCTCATGTGACGGTCACGTGCCTAGTTTTTTTTAGAGGGGTCCTTCGGATTCGCTGAATCGATATTTTCAGTCCAGCCAGGAACCTGGGGGTCTGCTTTATGTCGCTAAGATGCTTGTGGGTACGTCGAAAGGCATCGCCTCCAGAACCTGGGGGTCCACTTTATGTCGCTGCGACGCTTGTGGGTACGTCGAGAGACATCGCCTTCAGACATCGCCTTCAGACATCGCCTCCAGACATCGCCTCCAGACATCGCCTCCAGACATCGCCTTCAGACATCGCCTTCAGACATCGCCTCCAGACATCGCCTCCAGACATCGCCTCCAGACATCGCCTCCAGACATCGCCTCCCAGACATCGCCTCCAGACATCGCCTCCAGACATCGGCCTCCAGACATCGCTCCAGACATCGCCTCCAGACATGCCTCCAGACATCGCTCCAGCATCGCCTTCAGACATCGCCTCCAGACATCGTTCCTCAGACATCGCCTTCAGAACATCGCCTCCAGACATCGCCCTCCAGACATCGCCTTCAGACATCGCTCCAGACATCGCCTTCAGACATCGCCTTCAGACATCGCCTCCAGACATCGCCTTCAGACATCGCCTTCAGACATCGCATTGCCACAGTGCGGTACACGGTGTACCTGGGACAGTGTGTTCAATGGATCGGGTACACCCATGGGTGCCCACTCAATTATTCAGATTGTCTGGGCTGGGTATGCATTTTTATACTTTTCATGGGTAGTGGATTTTTGGGTCATGTCGCTAGCCGTTATTTATTTACTTGACAACCAGATGTTTAACCAGGTAAATATGTCAAAAAATTATATAGGACACATTATCAATAAATATTGACAATTATATGAGGACAATAAATCATGGTAAGTACCTAGCAATGGGGCCAAGATTTTTAAAATCCCAAATCATGTCCGATCCAAAGTTTGATCCAGTATGACAATGTTGACCGAAAAGTGTTTGATGAGTCAAAAGCAACGGCAATAGACAGGAGCGTGACATTATTTCTCGTTAATAGCATGCAAATAAATNAAAATGGACACAGCGTCTGTGGAATGGCTAATGAGCACGTGATAGACTAAGCAGTCGGTACCTTATGTAAAGAGTTTAAGATTGCATAAGTCTTGTTGAAAAAACCATGTCTCCTGAGTCCTGAAGACAGACAATATCAATTTTTTTGAAAGAAGTGCATGTAAAATCATTCCCGAAGAGAAAGAGCTCTACTGCTCTTTGGAAGGCCTCGACAATTGTAAGAAGCAATTTTAATGCTTTCAGCTGGCATTTTAGAAATACTCTGAATTGTTTATACCCATCACATTATCACATGAGGATCCACTTTAAGCCCTTTTAAAGCCCCCTTTCCACCATCTGACATACGCACCCTCTGGCCAGATCTCATCCCTCAGTAGCAGTCCGGGTTGATCACATTCACATAGGACATGGAAAGAGCCAGCCCCCCTCAATTTGCCTGGCAACACATAAACTGTGTCGTCACCACTTCTACAGCGAGCCGGCTTTAACATGCTGGCCTATGGGAAAACAGACCTGGTATTCGGGTCGCAGTTTCATATTTTTTTTTAATAATTCGTTCAGAAGATGATACACAAATGTGATGCCTAAGGCCTTGCCTATTCATATCTGGGGTCGTTTTGGAAAAATTGAGGTCAAAATTTTTGTCAAGAAAATTGTTTTATGAACCCGGCACGCCTTCATTAGGGGTCCACCTTTCAGGCTTATCTCGGTGGTTGAGGGCGTCTATTTCGCCTTATTGACAATTTGCGCCAATTAACGCTGATCAGCGCGCCCGAGGAAGCGAAAAGGGCCCATGCAGCTAGTGTTTACCATGCAACCACCGTGACTCAAACTAATCAAACATCTGGCAATATGGATGGTTTCTCGTAGACGCATAATTTTGATATCATGTCTGTTTCATATTTTACAGCAATTCATACAAATGGATATTTCGTTTTTGTATTATTTCGCATCTCGAATTTTAGTGCACCATTATTGGTTTAAGTTTTTCGTAAGATAATTGATTTATTTTGTTACCACTAGGAGTATGCTAAACCATGTGGTATATAGACCTAGAATCTAGTGAGAGCTGGTGACGTAGGAACATACAACCTGTTTGTCTATAGGCCTGAAAGAGCTGTAGTATCATAGCGAGATTAAAGGAATATAAGCACCTTGGGAAAAGGTATGTAGAAATGATGGAGAAGGAATTGCCCTGATTACGTCCTGGCATTCAATTTTTGGAAAAAGTCAGAATTTGTTGTAATTGAAAAATAGTATATGTTTTACATGTGGACGTCACACCAATCTTGCGTCACCAGAGCGAGTTGGTCGTCACAAGGAGGCATCGAACGGCAAAACTTTTGCGCCCGCCAAAGGAACAGCTGCTTGCCGGCACCGCACGATGGGTTTGCCACGGTAGGCGTAAAACGCGACTGGCTGGGCGACGGCGCTCGCTCGCGCCGGAAGGGACGTGGGGGGCACCATTACGTGAACCACAGTGTCCGAGCCCTGGACGACCGTCGGTGGCGGCGGCGGCGGACGCAAGGTACTGAAAAAACTGGGCGGGCACGGGTTCAAAAAGAGAAGTGCGGTGGGCAATCACAGTGAAAGTAAACTACTGATGACGTATGCGAAACGTCACGGGATTTGTGACGTTGAAATATTGACCCACATATGACCAACGGTTTTGGTTGAAACTCAGCAACTAGGTCGCTTTGGATGGAAAAATTCATTTGGGTTTCTAGCACACCCGACAATCTGGCTATCTCAGTTAAAAACTAATGTTAAAGGTGCTATATTCCCTTTAACTTGGGTTACGAGCACTTTCAGCCCAAGGTTGTCCTCCAGATATTCCTGCAAATCCTTGCTCGTCACGGCTGGACCAAATATTGATGCAAATATACTCGCATACTTTCTCCTCTCAGCTTTCCTCACAGTAGTAAGACCTGTATTTTTCACAGATCCATCTACATGCTTCTTGCTGTCCTTTTTTGTCATATTCATACGGTTTTGACCATTTGTAGGCTTCTCAAGGAGTGACTCTTCAGGCATGGCTCTTTACCTCCCATCTACTCGCGCCATTGTTCTCACTTCTCCAAGCATATGCTTTGTCTGCATAACTCACCTTTCTCAGTGTTTGCTCAGCTGCTTTTCTACCATTAACATTGTCACTTTGGGTCTTGCCCCCTTGCCATGATAACCTGATGACAAGTCTTCATACTGTTCAGGTTCATTCCGATTATTTGCACCATTCTGATCTCCCCATTTGTCTTGGTTTTCTGCTGGCTGGTGCTAATGCTGGAGCACATATCCAATGAAGCACACGGGTCCATTGGTGCAGTAACCACGTTTGCCTCTGTCTGGTTTCTTCTTCTTTTTTTCCTCAATCTTTGATCTGTACATTCTCTATTCTCTTCTGTCACATTCCCATCATTTTGACTGAGATGCATGCCTATCATTCACTTACAATGTTGACAAAAATCTGTAATTGTCTTTGTTTCAGTTTCATGCCCTCCTTCAAAATTTTCCACTCTGTCTGTGTTTTCTTTAATTTCATGCAGCAGGATGGACACCATCTAAGCTGTCCAAAGTGATAGGTGCAAGAGCTGTAGGTTATGGGCCACAAGGTAGATTCTCGGGGACCTCGGTTACCCTTTTCTTGTACCAACTTAAGAATATCTTCCATGTTCTGAAGTGATTTCTTTGGTCCTTTTCTGATTATCATTCTTGGAGTTACCTTGTCAGCCAGAGATCATACAAGAGCTTATTTGATTGTTCAATGTCAGCCTCTCCAAATGTGGCACAACAAAGTTGACTGATGGACTCGGATGGCAGAAGATTACATTTGTTGGATACAAAGCATAGAAGTTAATTTCTCACCATACCTGGATCTCTCATGGCCATACTGTTTTTTTTATTTCTCGATCAACACTTACTTGATGTAAGTATATCTTTTATCTTAATTTCACAGTGAATTGTTTACAACACAATGATTGCTGCGCCAAAATTGTCACAAAATCTTGAATGGCTTCAATGATGTGAATATTACATTTTTGCGCGTACTTACACCATACAAATGCAACCTTACTGTTGTTAACTTCTTTTGATAAGGATTCAATCTAGTTTTTAAGCATATTTACATAAAACACTGAATCATATAACTGGAGCCAACCACTGCAACCCACTTATCATGGGTGCCATAGCAACCAAGCTGTTAGCAACCAAGCTGTACTGTTACCAAACTGTTAAGGCCAGGCCAGCCAATGTGGCCAATTGGTACCAGTTTATTCCGTTTTACAATATATAATCATGTGGTACTTATTTGAAAATAAAATAAGTCATGTGTTATTTGAAAAGCCATGAGTTATTTGGAAAATCACTTAAAACCGGGTGTGGAGAATGATTCAGTGTCCTAGGATTGGTCAATTTTGGGTGAAAAATGACGCCCTGTCTCCAAATTTATATTTGTCAATATATTTGTCAGTCTTTTCCAATTTTCAACTGGTCATTTTCAGCTTCCTTCCATTTACATAAATGGAACTTTGGGTATAGAAAATTCTGGGTGAATCTATGATAAGGAGGCTATAATTAATAACCTTAATAATTCTCGTTTGAAACTTAATTTTTTAAACTAAAAATGAATAAAGTACCTGCGTTATCACGTTTATTCCTTATTCCACTGGGCAAAATACCAAGATATATTATGATATATACAAGATAATACGCGTTTATTGCTTATTGCCCAGTGAATACGAGCAATAAACGCAAACGTCAGGTGATTTATATGCTTTTTTTAGTTTTAAATAAGTTTCAAAACTGAATTATTAGATTAATACAAGGCCTTCCTTGCAACTCGTTAACATTTGTCAATACATATTATTAATTCTGGTGAAGCGGGTGATTCGTTATGATGACAGCTTAGGTTAGAATGTATATTTTTGTTTTTGAATTTTCCTTTCTCTGTTTTTCTAGCCATAACTTTTCACTCAGCACCCCAGCCCAAACCAATCCAGGACCTGGGATGATGTTGCAATAATTTTGCAATGGCATGATATATTGGTACTATTTTTGAGTTACTCGATAAGATGCTAAAACTAAAGTCCTACCTCAGAAAGTTTTGGTATTGTACTGGCCATTCATTCCCATCATTATTAAATGTTACAAACTCAACTACTCTTTGTTACAGACTTGTGCCTGAATCCCGAGCTGGTTCTGGGATTCCAGTGGAACCCTTAGGATAAATATATCATGATATCGAATATTTGTGGATTCCTCAGCTTATTTTATATCTGGAGCTGGTGTACATGTGGATCCCGGGACACAGGATAAAGATCCAGATGTCAGCTGTATGCCAAATTCAGGCAAATGTCTGCTAAGGTTACTGAACTTTAAGTAATATGTTTCTACGATGCCTTGCTAATGACCTTGCCTCTGACAACATACCATGTGCCTGACCCTGTCCTGACTGCCGTATGGATTTCTGACCATGCCTCTGACAAGCCAGCCTGTGGGTGTGACCTGACTCTGTCCATGACCTGCTCTGACCCCGACGGGAAAAATGCACTCCTAGTACTACTCTGAATGCCTATAAGTTTTGTGCAAATTTTAAGGCGAATGGCCGTTGCACAATTTTCTGGGTGCTTAACACCACATCACAAACTGTGCCACCAGTTTCAGAACGGTTTATCAAATTGTATGCACTGAATCAAGTTTTTGTGCTTATGGCGAGCAAATCGGTCCCTTGCTGTTATTTTTTTTCATTTTGCTGCCTGTCTTTATGATTTTTTTTTGCATTTACAAGGACACGCGATCACCTATTATTGTCATTTCAGAAACGGCTGGTGAAATTGTATGCGCTGCAATCAATTGGAGCTTACGGCAAGCAATCGGTCCCAGCTGTTTTTGCTGAGTATTACATTTTGCTGCATTGCCATATAGGCTTTTGGCATTTACAAGGTCACAGTGATGACCTGAGGTCACCAGTTCCAGAACAGCTGATGAAATTGAATGCGCTGAATCGATTGGTGCTAACAGCGAGCAAATCGGTCAAGCCGTTGCTGAGATTCCATTGTGTGGCAATGCCTATATAGGCTTTTTGAATTTTCAATGTCACAGTGATGACCTTGAATCAGGCACGTAGCCATGAATTCGTCCAGGGGAGGGGGGAATCAGGCACGTAGCCATGAATTCGTCCAGGGGAGGGGGGCACAAAAGGGCCCTTCCTGAGTGTTGAAAGGCCCCCCAAAAAGCCTGATTAAAAAAACTATGTTTTTCGGCACTTTATTTTGATGATGCCCTTTTTTCTTTCGACTCTTGATAAAACTAGATTGGACCAAGGACCTTAAGAGGCTCATAAACCAGGCACGTAGCCTGCATTTCGTCTGGGGCGGTGCCTTGAAAGGGACTCTACTAGCACGTAGTCAGGAATTTGCCAGGGGGTTGGGGCGCTCGAGAGGGTTCATTCCCGAGCGTTGAAAGGGCCCAGTAGAACGGATGAAAAGGTCTGCTTCCTCCTTACTGGTGAGGGGCCCATTTGGCATGTTCATTAGCCCTTCTGTGCTTCGCCGCCAGGTGCTTCGCCGCTGCTCCCACTCCCTTCTACTGGTGCGTCCGACGGTAGCGGATACTGTCCCCCCTCTTCCCCCTGTGGCACACCTACCTTGAAGCCCCCTGGTCGCCACCACCCATTCACATTAAGTACAAATCGTCATTCACATTAAAGGGAATATAGCACCTTTAACATTAGTTTTTAACTGAGATAGCCAGATTGTCGGGTGTACTGACAAACCTCTATAATTGAACTTTTTTCCTTCCACAAACGACCTAGTTGCGAGCTTTTGAACGCAAAAACCGTTGGTTATATGTGTCAATATTTCAACGTCACATCCCGTGACGTACGCATACGTCATCAGTAGTTACTCCACTCGTGATTTCCCACGCATTGCTTTTTGAACCGTCCGCCCAGTATTTCCAGTTACCTTGCGTCCGCCCGTCCGCTTACCGAAAGGTTTGCCTACCTTGATACAATTGTAAAAAGAATGTCAATTTTCTTTGTAAGTTTTCATTGGAATTTCAATTGAAAATACCTGCACGACAAATGGTCTTGAAAGCCTAACTGTTGATGTAGCTCGAACCGGTAGCTGCAAATATTATCCGCAAATAGAAGCATTTTCAGTACTAACTAATGTATTTCACTCAATGTCAATGGGCAATTCACTAATGGTGGATATGTTTAATAAATATTTATGTCACCTTGTGAATCGAATTTCCAATAAAAAATTCCCATAAGATATTATGTGAAGTTGCAAATGTGTTGATGGGTGGCTGGTTCAATGTTCATGCAATATCATAACAATATAAGACAGTTTCTGTTTTGTTAACGAGAAGCTTGGTTTTCCCAAAACATGAATTGGCCATAACTTTTTGAATTTTTCATTGGATTTCATTGAAAATAATACAGCCAAAGGTATTAAAGGGCACAACTGTTGATGGGTGTCCTTCCATTAGTTAAATATTATCCGCATACAAAAGCAATGCAGTTGCTAACTAAGAATTTCATTCAATGGGCTAATCACAACATTGGACAAATTCACTTCTTGGTGTGTAATAGTTTTAAGTAATTCATTGTCCAATTGTAAGTTGATTTCCTATAAAACATTCTAAAAAAGATGCTTAGAAATAGACCTAGTGCAAACATTTAACACATTTGTACATCGGATCCATATATATTTGCGAGTCAGGAACCGCGAACGCCAGTTGTTTACGTTTTTACGCATTCTGATTCAAGGAACGATTTTTGCCGTTCGATGGCCTCCTTGTGACGTCACAACTCGCTTTGGTGACGCAATATTGTTCGTGACGTCATGTGAAACATATGACTATTTTGTCAAATTTACAACAAATTCTGACCTTTTTTCGCAAAATTGAATGCCGGACCGGTAATTCAGGGCATTCTTCTCCATCATTCTACATACTTTTCCAAGGTGCTATATTCCCTTTAAGTACAAATCGTACCCTCGCCCTCTTCCCCGCGAAAGTGCTCGGCTGCAACCAAAGTGACACACTCTCCCCACCCGAGTGCTATGGGACTCAACCCACTAGCACGCGAAAATGTCTGTATTGTATGTAAATCAGAGGTGGCAAAACGTGGACCCGAGGACCCGGTCTCTAGACCCAGTTGGTTCCAGACTGGGTCCCGCCAAATGATACTGGGTACAGACTGGGTCCAACTCATGATTCATGCTGGTTTCAGGCAAGGCAAGTCGCACTGATACGCAGGTTTCTTGTGATGATGGCCAATCTGAACTGTATGTATTTGCAATTCAAGCGTTAGTTTACTTGACTAACTGGTATAGTGCATATGTTTTGCAATACTTAGTTGCGAGACACATTGTTGCTAGTTGGGGTCCGCTGGGTCCGAATTGCCTTTTATTTGGGGGCACCGGGTAAACTGGGTCCATTTTTCAGTTATTGGGACCGGGTCGGGTCTGGGTCCCAAAAATATCAACTTTTGCCACCTCTAATGTAAATACGCACGCGTTGTGTGCTAGTATGATTTTACTTGTTCTCAGACTAAAGCTCGAATAATGTTATTAATAAATAGTCTTCTGAGATCGTGACCTTCGGGGCTAGATTTTGCCTGTTTTAATCATAAATAAATAAATACAAGTACCTATGAACTAATTTAATATCATGCAACTGAACAATTGATTTGTTCGCCATATATTTCCATTGTTCAATCACTTATCATTCGTGTTTGCATTGAGGGTATTGCACTGCTCATGAAGGAATGAATTTATGAAAGTGTAAAAAACGACGAAAAGTAAATGTTGAACTTACACGTCAGTGATTCTAAAGATTGCATCTTTCGCTACAAGTTCTCGTCCACCGTTGAGCCCCAGGAACGACGCGCCCTAGGCACGCCAACAGAGTGCTCCTTCACGCCCGGTAGTGCTCGCACCACTCACGGAGGGCACCTGGCTGAGCGGAGTTGCTGGAAAGCCTGTAAGTCTAACAGCTATATACCAATGACCAATCACAATTGCAATTATTTGTATTCCAAGAATTTAGACTTCAAGCTAACTGTTTAGCTAACGAAACCGATCAACAAAAAACTCTGGCTTTGGTAGGGCCGCAAACTTTTTTGGAGGCGGTAACATGGACCGGCTGGTGGAACCTCGACCTGACATGACCGAAGTCATAAAAAATAGGGAAGGTGGGCAAACGATGAAATGAACATGTATTGGAAATTTGCGTCGCTACGCGTCGCACCGTTTTCCCGATATCCGGAAAAAGAACCTTTTGAGGGGGCGTCTAAACGCCCCCCCCGCGGCCCGGCGCGGGATAAGAAACTTGCTAAAAATTGTGATTATTTTCATTTGAGGAGCTATTTCCAGTTGATTTATATCTCAAACTACTGGCAATTAACGCAAATAGTGTGTTCTTTTCTCGCTTTGCACGCATTCGCAGATACATTAGGTCATTTTTCCCATTGATGGCACGATGGTTGTTTGTTTCAGAGATACAATGTTTTTGTATGTATGAGTACCAAGTGTTGTTATTTCAATATTTATTTGCCATCAGGGACATCGATCTGGAGGCAGCAGACGACGCTGACGCTGAAGGGGACGAGCTGGAGGCCACTGACGCCTCCGGTATGGTGGAAGACAGTGTGTGGAGATGAACGACTCCGTGGATGCCGCTCCTCCTGGGACGTCCGCAGCGCGTGGTCTCAGAGCCCCCAAGTGCTCCAACTGCTGACCGAGATACCGGCCATCTGGCCAGCAGTGCAGCCTGCGAAGGTGCCGCGCACTTTGAGACGACAAAGCCTATCCATCACGGTCATGGGTGAGTGGTACGAATCAAAATGTTGAACTGCATCAATACGTGTGTCGATAGAAGGATTAGGAAAACAGTTCACTTTAACCTGGTTTTTTCAAGTTCAAGTTTGAGATCAGCCAATGTTGTTGAGAAGCCTTGTGCTACTGTTTCATTTGGTTCGGCGTTTGTGTTTTTTTTCATGGGCGTCCAGGCCTGTTCGTAGACGGCAGGTGCCATCCAGGGCGCCATGGGGAGGAGAAAAAGCGTTTGATTAGTTTTGGAAGGCACGGATGCCCGGTCGCCGTCGGAGGGGAACTGAAGGCGCCGGATTCAAGGGTGCCATCATTCTGAGCGCGCCAGGACACCGCATCGTTTTCGGGCGGGCAAGGTGCCATTCGGGGATGGTATGATACCTTCTGAGGGCGACAAGACATCTTCCGAGGGCAGCATAAGGTACTCTGGAGCGACAAAGTGTCTTCCGAGGACGGCAAGATGTTTTTCCAGGGCAGCATGTTTTCCGATGGCGGTATAATACGCTCTGAGGGCAGCAGGGTGCCTTCCGAGGCAGCATACATAATTCGCTGAGGGCAGCAAAATGACTTCCGAGGGCGGCATGCTGCCTTCCAAGAACCCCGTAAGCAGGCCTATTCAGCGCCTTACGGGCGCGAAAACTATTCAGCTTACGAGGCCCTTACGCGCCTTCAGCGCGGAGGGGACGCCCTGCGCAGCGGACACAGGGGGGGCGCCCCCTGCCAAATCAATAGTCTTAATAGCAATTCAAAGGCATTTTAACGAATCGCTACAGCCAAACAGATCCTAGGGATGATCTCGATGTCTTTCCATGCAAGCTTTCCCGTCAGAAGCTTTCAAAACAACATTGTGGGCACGGCTGCATTTTGCAAGTGGTTTATTGGGCAGTGTTTCAGTGACGGCAGCATCCGGATCTGAGCCCTCTTGATTTCTTCCTGTGTAGGCTACTAACAGAGATCTAACTACCTATTTAAAGAAAGTCTGTCATTCTGTCTGTCCGTTCGTCATCCAACTTTTTCCTTATGCGTATAATAATTACGACATGTTATGTAGTTTCGACACATTAGCATTGAATAGTATCTAAGAAATTATTTTGCAGATCGCATGGCAACATGTGTGTAGATTATTCTGCTTCCTACGGTTCCCAACATAATACCGTCCTACCAGTAAAGATGATGTCTGACATTCCATCGCTTTAATTGGTTGACGTTTCACTGGAGTTGGTTGCTGCCGGACTCTTGGTGTTCGATCTGCCAGTGTTTACCTGTTTAAACTGACAACTGTCAAAAAAGTATTTTATATATATTGTTTTATATATTTTATATTTTGTATACTTGCAGTTTAATTTTTGTCTTAAAAAATGTGAAACATAGCTTCCAGTGTCTGACGCCGTGTGTCTGTTTGGCTGCCTTCGTTGCTGCAGGCCAAGGCTATATAAACAGGTAGGCTGCTCCCCCCGCAGAAAGTGGCAATACCCGACAGTAGCGCCATCTCTGAATTGAATTTGTAACTACCGGGCGGTGACGTCATAGTGTACACTGAACGCCAGCCTGCCACCGCCGCATTGCACTACGTGGCCGATCGAGACAGTGCAGTGGCGGATCCAGAGGAGGGGGTCATGCCCCCCCCCCTTGGGCCTCGAACTTGAGGGGGCACTCTGGCCGCCTGAGGGGGCATTCTGTCAGTCTGAAGGGGCACTCTGGCCGCCTGAGGGGGCACTCTGGCCGCCTGAGGGGGCACTCTGGCCGTCCAAGAGGCACTCTGACCACTTGAGGGGGCTACTGATGGGGCACTCTGACAGCCTGAGGGGCCCTCTGGCGCCTGAAGTGGCACTACGGCCGCTGGAGAGGGCACCCTGGCCGCCGGAGGGGGCACCCTGACCGCCTGAGGGGGCCGGCTGAGGGGCAATCTGGCCGTCTGAAGTGGTGCCCTGGCCGCCTGAGGAGGCACCCTGGCTGCCGGAGGGGCACCCTGGCCGTCTGAGGAGGCAGGCACCCTGGCCGCCGGAGGGGGCACTCCGGCCGCCTGATGGGCACTCTGACAGCCTGAGAGGGCCATCTGGCCGCCTGAAGAGGCACCCTGGCCGCCTGAGGGGCACCCTGACCGTCTGAGGGGGCACCCTGCCGCCTGAGGGGGCACCCTGGCATCTGAGGGGGGCACCCTGGCGCCGGGAAGGGCACTCTGGTCGCCTGAATGGACACTCGACCGCCTGATGGGGCAATCTTGGTCCGCTTGAGGAGGCACCCTGGCCGCCGGGGGGGTGACACTCTGCCGGCCTGAGAGGGGGGGGGCATACTTGCTGACCTGTGGTGACTCAAGATTTTGCAAAAAAAATCAAAAAAAATGCTGAAATAGAGGCACCCTCAAAATAAAGTGGACAACCCGTCAAGTTTTTCAGTTTTGGGTATTAGGATAGGGGCACTGTACTTCAAAGTTGATGGCCCCCTCCTGGCAGATTGTGCTGATCCACCACTGGATTGAGAAGGCGGTCGCAGTCAATATTATTGTTCGATGTTGCGTGCGAGCCCATTAACGCTGGGCGCTCGATCAAGACGTGATATCAGGGGGCCGTCACCACGAAGCCAAGAGTGGCGGTAAGGCACGTAGCAGCATTTCGTCCAGGGGAAGGGGGCAGCGCCTCGAAAGGGCCTGTTCCCGAGGGCTGAAAGCCCCCCCCCCATTTCACTCAACAAAACCGCATTCCTTAAAATTTGCCTACATTGCTCGGGGACGAATATCCAGAATTACTTGTCTTGTCTTCGATTTTCTCCTCAAAACACGATTAGTTAATAATATATAATAGGGTTTTTTTGTCCTAGCGGCAATTTTGGCTTTTTAAAGCGCAGGTTTAACCCCTTTGCGATACGGCGCCTTTTTTATTTAGGAATTTTTCCCCAGCTATTACACCCCACAACAAGGTCTGCCGGGGTGCCGGAGCCGGGGAGACAATCGTCTCCTTTTACCGCAATGATGGCACTCCGGCTCCATCTACACTGACACCTTTCCACAAGTGTATGCTCTGTCTGTACTGTATGAAATATATATCTATATATATGTTCATGTATGTGTGTTTTACTTATATTTTACTTTGAACGAAATACTTAACGTAATATATAATTTAGCCTTTTCTTTTTAACGAATCACTTAACGTAATATAAGCCCTCTCTCCCTTATTTGCTCCGGGTTTACATAAACCGGTTAACGTAATATTTGATACCAGGCCAAAATTGCCAGACGTATGCAATGCACAAAATAACTTTTATGACCTGACCTTGTCCGTGGCATTTGCTAACAATTTCAATTTGGTTCATGAAGATGTGTATTGTACCTATGAAAGCACTCTGTGTGATAATGGTCGCAATAGAAGACTTTGTATGGAAAGTATGGCCCATATGCGCAAAAAAAACATATTTTTTTATAATTGACCTGACCGTGACCTGACAAGTGGTCTAAAATATAAATTGATGATAATGGTTTAAATGCGCCTTCTTGAGAGCTTTTTAACTCCGCCTTGCGGGTCTTCCTGTTATCATCCGGTATATCATCAGCGATATCATCCGGAAGAGGCAGTGTCCCTTTAAAGGGACACTGCCTCTTCCGGATGATATCGCAAAACAGGCTTAGACAAGGTCTAAGGACCACTTATGATTTTTAATTGCCATTAAACTCTTATCCAAAAAGCACAAATAACAAAAAACAATCATTAATTTCATTAATTATAAGAATCTAAAAACTGTTTACGATTTATACTCACCACTACGTACATGGCAGCGTTTGCTCAAGTTAACTGTAATTCACAGGAAGATTATCAACTGACCAAACCGTCAGCTGACGCTATTGCAATTGGATGAGAGCCGATGTGGCTTATACATTGTGGTTCCTGTTAACTGAATCTACCGCTTCTGCCGCATTTGAGTCGTTGCCATGAAAACGTGAACAGACTCTTTTTCCATTTGGTATCTCTGGAATCGGAGTACCAGTCATAAGAAAAACCTCGGTCGGGAAAAACTTCATTAATGCTGGGAAATCAAAATCCCTTCGTAAAAGTTAAAAAAAATATGTGCAAGTCGGAACTTTTGATTTCTTCACCGTAACAAATCTTTTCAAATCAGGCATAATAAGACATGAAATGTTTTCTGACATTACAAATTTGGGTTAGATTGCTTAAGCAAAAATTTTCTATAATTTCCATAGCTGCACAAGGCTGCAATTAATGTATTTTGGTACGTAGTGGTGGCGAACTCGTCAACCTCATTGGCTGGAAGAAAACTGAACTTTGAACGGCGATATTGGGCGACTGGGCGCGAATTTCAAAAAAAGGACTTAAAGGGAATATAGCACCTTTAACATTAGCTTTTAACTGAGATAGCCAGATTGTCGGGTGTGCTGAGAAACCCCTAAAACCGAAATTTTTCCCTCCAAAGCGACCTAGTTGCTGAGTTTCAACG